>WSZQ02013546.1:0-22285 GCA_019419845.2 Weissflogia rhopalogaster | reverse complement strand
CGAATTTAATGTACTTCTGTTGGCGCTGTTCGCCTTATCTGCTAAGAGGCCAGTTCGAGAATTAGAACGACCACGATCGCAAATTCGTATTCGACAATTCCATTTTGATCTGCAAGCGAAACAGTTTATTATTTATAATAATAAACTGTTTTTTTCCTGATCAATCGTCCTGCGTTTCTGCAGTCATTTTAGTTTCTGATCAGTCTTGCGAGTAGTAGTAATTACAACTTTTTTTGTAAATTTGAAGTAAAACTGATATTATTCAATTCCTTTATTTGCTTCGTGAATTAACGAGAAACATTTTGCATACGCGAGATGTTTTCTGAAGCTGGAAGTAAATATAACTTGATTAAGACAACCTGCCTTTTTGAAGAACCACAACATCGTCAAAGTGAGTCCCAACCAGTGACCACGAAGTTACAACAACGATAGTAATAAAGATTGACTAGATGATTATAATAACCATTGTTATTATACATAATTTGGAATTCGCAGGATAGGATATATAAGCGAAATAGCAATAACAACAAAGGAAGGAGAAACCCTCAAACTACGTAGAGGATGAGAAAGATATAACAAGAATCAAAATAAAATTACTATGACTAAATTGTAATGGGCGTGTGATCTACTTCTCACATGATAAAGGCGATGAAATAATCCAGAAAATGTGGTAGTGGAAAGATGGTAGATATGTCTCTGGTAAATGAACAGAATAACACAAAACAAGAGAGCCTAGAAGACATCATGAATGAATATTGGAAGAACTACTGATGATAGGAGATTCTCCAGGCACGGAATCGATTGAAATGGTGAAGAACATGCTTTAGATTCCTATAATTGCTTTTAATCTATTTATGCTACCAATTCCCGTACTGATTATTTTAACATATCTTTGTTTTTTTTTCTTCAGTTTCTCTCTAACCTTATTTCATATAATCTACTTTAATTATATCTAATTTAATCTTATCTTTTGATAGGAGACTTCCAAAGTTTTAATTTTGTAATTATTTACCTACTATCTTCATTGCTAGCAATTTCACCGACTTCCGAGGCAATTTTTGCACTTTTATGGGCTGAGTTTTACAAAGGGCAGGCTACTAACTCATATCCAACAACTACAGAGGAAGTAGCCTGTTAAGCACCATAGTAAAACAGTTCACACGAATACTACTATGTAGGGTCAATTAAAACAAAACGTAGACTTACGCGAAAACAACAAGGATTCCGCCACTACAAATCGACAGTCGATATGATCTTCATAGTAAGGTAGAAAAATCAATAGAGTTCACCAAATAGCTTTTCCTCCGCTTTGTGATGATGTACTGATGTACTGCAGGGGCTAGATAGTAGAAGAGGAGACGCAGCGACAAGAAATCTCATAAAAGACCTCTGTGCTCAAAGTAGTGTAAACGTAAGAACAAAGCAAGGAACAAAGACAAGCAAGGAGAGAGCCAGAGTCCGACCTTATTTAACTTGATATTGGATGAAATAGCAACCCTACTGAAGAACCAGAGATGATACAAGATGGGATCAACCCTATACTACGTAGGCGATCCGCTCTATTGCAAACTATTGCAAACTTTCATAATAAAAGCTGAAAGACTCAATATGGAAATATCCTCTGAAAAACTGCATGGTTCTCAGCAAATATCCTATATGCTGCAAGCTACAAGCAAAGAATAAAATCACTGAGCAGTAAACAGCTAGGAAGAAGTACGCCGCACAATAAACAAGGCTAATCGGGAGTCATAAACAATTTAATACGAAAAAAAAACAAATATACTACAAAAACAAAAACCCTCATTTACAAAACCTACATCCGCCCAATCCTCATGTATGTTAACGAGTCAAGGGCTGAAACATCAAAGAACAAACAAACACTGAGAACAGCTGAAATGAAAATCACCATAAGAGCTGAAAAGGACCTAAAAGACATAGTCAAGTAGGACAGAAGGAGACCATGTAACGATCAAATCGAAAGAATTGCAAACAACAGGCTCGCATAATAAACAAAAAATAATCGCCCAGCTACCAACGAAGAGGTGGACAGAAGCATGGAAGTCAACAAACAGGAATGAACCTATTCGTAAAGAAGTGGTTGATAACTAAACTAACTATGAAATAAAGTCAGATTTATGAAAGAAGAAGAAGAAACCTAGGTTGGAAACATACCCAGAAAAGGTTCTCACAACCATGTATAATTCATACAGAAACAGGAACGCATTTAGGAAGACAAATAAGCAAAATATCTTTGGTGAAGTCCTCAAAGAAGAACTGTGAACATATGTACATTATAAAAGAGTTGAAGAGTTTTTATACACCTGTTATTGTTGCGAACAGCCCTCTGTTGACATCAGCAACCTTAGACGAAAACGCCGAAGATCTTTTATTTTAGTAGGGTCCGAACTCCCCATTCGTTGATAGGAAAGATTGAGCTGCAGAAAAGCAGTTGACAAGTCGAAGTATGGATTGTGACTAAATTTATCTACAAAAATATTGCACCCTCTCGACTGAGGTTCACTCCTCTAACTTCCCACACCATATATCTCTCCCTCATACACCTACTCTTCCCATCTACCCTCAGCCAACATGAGCACAAACCGCTTACCACTCGCTGACTCTCAAAATCTTCAAGGTGTGCCACGAAATGCTACCCTTAAGCAAAGCTTTACCGAAACATCTGCGACGCATATTTCGCCACTCGCAAGTCTAACCTACCAGATCAGCGGGTGGTTGTTAACGATAAAATGTTACAACCGGACGTGCCTGAATAATACCCCATCAGATCGGCTACGCTTCCTAAAACCATCCAAATCTCTAAATGTGCACGTCGTAAAATATTATTCAATTACAGTCTTGCTGCATGTTTACGCAGATACGTAAACAAAGGAGAGTAATTACGCTGATACGATCTGGGAAGTTTGGAATTATTTAGTATTAATGTATTTGATTTATGTATAACGTATTTCTTGGTATGATTGTTTGTTAACAGCCACACTCTTGCTATCGCAACGTCATGCCCCATTAGCACTTAAGTAAATTGTATGTATCGATAGATCTAGAATTAGTAAATAAAGTTAGTTGTCACATGGATTTCGTCATGGTCACGAGAAGGTACGATCTTTCATCTGCACTCCGCTGTCTTGCTACCAGCGTCATGAGGTCGACTTATTGTTAGTTATTGTCATTGCACAATGCAAGAACTTGGGCTCGCGGACCTGCACATCTTCATTTTTCTCCAATATCCATACTGTCTTTTGATCTTCGTAAAAGCTTTACAATATACAACGACATGAAATGGGAAGCGGTTGCAAGAGTGGTGAGATACGAGGAAAGATTGCCGCGAATGGGGAATAAAAGGTTAGGTAGGAAGGTGTGGGAGTGGTGTAGCAGCAGGGGGTCCAGTGAGTGATGGTGGGGTTGTCGGTGGCGGTGGTGGAAGAGTTGTGGGTGGAACAGGTATCAGTGGGGGTAGCGATGAGGGGGAGAGGGAGGGAAGTCGAGGAGCAGGTTAGGCAAGAGAGCATAATGGGCAGTACCTACAGGGTACGTAAGGGTGCAGGTTATCGGGAGGAGGCCCTGGTACTTTGGGGATAGGGGCAGCAGCGGAAGGGAGAAGACATTGCTGGCAAGGGCTAGGTGTGGCTTGGAGGAGAGAGGCAGGAAGGTCTGGATGGGGCAGGAATACATGAAATGTGTGTTTTGTTTGGCAGGGGTGGATACCTGGGAGCACCTGGTGAGGGACTGCGAAGGACTGAAGAAGGAATGGTTAGGGTCCCAAGGAAGAGGAGGGAATATTGTCGGAAAATGGCTGAAGGAAAGGGGGGAGGGCTGGCTGTCATCACAAAAATAGGGTTTGAAAAGAAAATGAAAAGTACGATCCTAGGATGATAATTGTATTTTATAGATATAGTTTATAAATGATGTATTCATTGTGTTACGTTGTTATTATTTAATTATTGAATGTTGTAAGTGTCCAATGGTTACACTGAGGCTGGAATGCTAATAAAGGTTATACATACATATACAACGACCATGCACAACGGTTCCCAACAGTTATTATAGCGAAACTTGCAAATACTTAAATATTTAAAAATTGTGCTCTAAATTTTCAACATTATTTCTCTGATATATTTTAAGTTGTTGAACAGATTTTCACTTTTTTTTTAACTATGAAAGCAAGCAAATGCTGTTTTTCGAAATGGTTAATATGACATTTATTGATCTAGAATTATACATTATACCGGTGCCTCCACAATTGCAAAACAACTTTTCAATCATTCTGAGAACTTAAAAATATTTAGTTTAGCGACAAAATATTCTCACATGTATTATACCAAATTAATCTATGTTGTAACATATATTAGAATGTGTAGGGAGTGAGATAACAAGCTGTCAATTACAGTTCACCATTGAAGTGGCAGCAAGTATCTTGATTGCTAATGACTAATTCCTTGGCATTCAGCATCAATCTGCTGCCTGTTCGCTCCATCCATCTTTTCTCTAGTATTATGTCCACGAATCAACGAGTATGGCGGAGGAGGTTGGCAAACATCGATTTACAGCTATTAATAGCAAGGGATGAAGTTTTCTCATCGTCAGTGCCGTCATATTTTAATTAATTCCATCTCCCCGTCTCATATAACGTCTACTTTACTTTTAGGAAGATCAATTGCCATATTGCTTTTGATTTCTTTTCTTAAAAATTATAAGATATATTTTAAAGGTTATTTTTGCTACCGTCATTACAATTTCAAGTATTTCAGATCATTTTTGTGTGGGTTGTCCGGTGTGTTGCAGATTGTTTAATACCTGTGATTATGAGTGTTTAGTAAGATGATGATAAATTAGAATTTCATCTTAAATTAAACATTTATTTTTCTTATAAAATGAGTTATAAAAAACGGTCCACAAAAATTGAAATGCCTACCACAATGAGTCGAAACCAAGTGTATTAATAATTCTAATTGTTGTTTCAACATTGAACGCTGATGTTAGGACATTTGGCAATTATCCAAAACATTTAGGAGAAATTAGAACCAACTTCGAGAGTTTTTAAAATTTGCCAAGTTTCTAAGTCTTGAATATCGCATAAACATCGCTAAGCCTATAAAATAGTATATTGTACAACAAGCATGGAATGCTATTCATTTATCACGCGAATGACAAGGCATTCACATGGGAAATGAGCATTCTATACGAATTCTACTCGAATAAAATAGGAGATACTAGTATGAGAATAGTTTTATATTGAACTTTCCAAACATCTTGGCCCATCACAAAATCTTACCTGTCTATCTAGAGAGTGAAACCTACTAATATTATCGAAATAATTCAGTATGAACTCACAGATTCTACAGTATATTATACCGCGAGCAATGCTATACATTGTTTACGACTATGACAAATTGTGGCACGAGCCTAAGACCAGTCAACAATTACAGGTTACGTGCAGTTGCTGGTCGGGTACGTAGTGGTAGGCAGCGACGTGCGCGCGCAGCGTTTAGGCTGGGATTCTAAGAGCACGTCTTCAGCTATAAAATTACTATGAACATATAATATTAGGAGATGTTTACATTCTCGAACGCACTACTACCATCATATTGTTATGAAGTATGACCGCAGCGAAGCTGCCTTTGACATATCTATATGAACGAATAATCATCGGTATGCAATTTTTAGGATGTTAATCACGAATTGCAATAATTAGAAAGAGAAAATGATGAATGCCTCCGACAGGACGTGAACCTGCACTGATGTTATAATATTAGGCTATGTAAATCACAACATAATCTAAATCGTTTTTATAATGGGCACATTATTAAACAAGAGTAGAAAAATGTTTTATAAGTTTATTTCAAGTTTCGTGTTCGCCTCTCGGCCTTAGATACTGAAGAAAACAGTTACAATTCTTGACTTGATGTACAATGTTCAGTATTACAAATGCAGTAGCGCATTTGTGGGAAGCTGAATAGAAAATCTACCTAAGCTGCGGCCTAAGCCGTCTACATAAACATAGAGGCTCGAATAAATAAATTGCAGAAGCGAAATATACCAACCTGAAAAATCACTACTGAGAGTGTGAGTCTGGGATTTACCACCCTCACCCGGTGGTCCTTGTACGAGTGTGCCATATGCTTGGAGTCTTCATCTGCGCGCCTAGAAGCGCGCATGGAGGTATCCAGAGTGAGACACACTCAGATAGAGAGAGAGAGAGCACAATAGGGTGTGTCCGCAAGATAAGCGTAGTGTGAGGGCGAGATCAACAACACCACCTAGAGGTACATCTCTAGGTGGTGATGTTGAGGAGGGTTGTGAGAAAGCTTCAAGGTTTAAATTTTCCACATAATAAACTAGTTGATATTCGAAAGTCGTATGACCTTTCGACGGCATAGACAACGGGTAGTTGTCGGCATGTAATGTTCAGGACGTCTGACTATATCTGAAGCCGTCGTGTTCACTGCGCTATAAAACGAGTCAGCCGCCTCTCAGTAACGTCCGCCGTCGCGAACCAACGTCGGTATTACCAAGACTTAATTAAAAAGGGACGTTTCTGAGTGACAGCCCTTTTTTGTGAGGCGGTGAACGCGCCGGGTGCACTCTGGGCATCTTAGGTATATCGTATTCGTATATTTAATTCTTAATGGCCCAGAGATTATTGGAGTGTGACGAATAGCTCCGCTTGACATAATATTTGGAAGAACTTAACTCTAGACTAAACTACTTGACGACATTCACAAAAAAAATTCCACCTAAGACGTCCCGAATCATACAATGTTGCAAACATAGCTAGCATAACATGGCCTTATCAGTGGCTTGGTGATGGAAACTTCCCAGAGCCATCAGTTCGCAACATCCCCTTCTAATTAAATCGTAATTAACCCGTGTGGGACCCGGCACGTTCACCCCGCCACGCAAAAGGCCTGCCGACATTCGTTCGCGACACGGGGACTACCCTTCAGATGCAATTTGTAGAAAATATTGAAGAAAAAAGTAGTTATTTCGGAAGTAAAAATGTAAACCACAGTTATTTACATGAAATTCTAAGTTCTCTTTTTCCTACCATCGCCTACAATTTTATGCACCACGAAACTCAATCTCTCTGACTACAGGGTGCCACCGCACCGTGCTCGTAGCTACGCATAGATGCAGCTGAACACACATGTACTCTTACCTCTAAGCCCGTTCCCACCACTTATACACTACTCCGGGACCGACTTGTGTCTATACACTATACAACATGATACTTTATTACGGGACTTTAGGACATGTGATGCAAACTAAACAAACATGAATTACCTTTACACAAGACCAAATACTGATAATTGGGTAGTACTTATAAAAAGGTGGAGAAGGCCTATTGGCAGGCTCAGAAAGATGCTTCTAAATTACATAAAAATAAAAGATGGAAAGAAGAGGCTGAAAAGTAAAACTGGGGGGGGGGGCAAGGGTCGAATTGGGCTGTAGTGTCAGAGAGAGAGAGTCATTCTAGACAAGTCCCAAGTTATGATAGACAGGTGTATTTAAACACTCGAGGTTGCAGAATAAGCAAATTTTTCATTGTATGAAACTTAAAATGATCTTTACTGTGAGTTCACACGCAAATACTATAATTAATATTATTTAAATTTTCTATTAAGCAAAATTTCGAGTAAAATTCACTGCATATTTTCACGAATAAATGTAGATACATTCAGGTTTAGCTGCTTTTAAAATGAAATTTGTAAACTCTTCATAAAAAATAATAATTTCAATTTTCAACTGATTACAAGCATTTTTCCCTCTGCAAAACGTAAAATCCATTACAAAAATTGTAAATGATACCGGGATTTACGTAATGGCCACCCGTAGAAAGAAGATACGTGCGCAATAAGTAAGGATTATCACGCTACGCCCATCTGCGGCACGCAGCCAAGTTGAGGATATCTCGAAAAGGATTGCCCAACAAAGTAATTAATTACGCAATTGAAACGTGTTGCAAACGCACACAAATATCTCCTCTCCGCACAAACACGCACCCTCACCCCGTGTGCTTTGTTTCACTTCACCTCACTGTGTGGCAAGCTCTGAAAGTGATTAGGCTCCCGATGGCTTTATCGATTCGTCGGTGCTTTACACGTTCGCAATCGGGCAGTTTACAGGTTTCACATGCAGGAACATTTTACACCATGCGCAATGTTTTCACATCATTGCAGAGTTGTGGTGTGTATGAGGGTTTGATGTGCAATTTGTTACACTGACTAATGTTGACATTGATAAAGTGAAAATAAATGGGAAAAAAGGTAAAAAATAACCAAGAGCATCTCTTCCAACAATAAACTGAATTTCAGAAGGAAGTTTAATTTCCGCCCTTGGGAAGTACAGGAATGTAATGAGATCGTATAACAAGGCACGGAAAATGGGCAAAAATGCGACGAACAAAAATACAATTTACCAGGCTGATAAACATTTCTATTTAAACTCGAAAACAGGTTGGTTTTTATGCTCGTAGGATTTTACATTTCTGTGGAACTGATTCTTCTACACCTGTTGCCTATATTCCATGGAAAGATGACCTTAAATTGATGACAATTCAATATTAAACAATTAGGGGATACGTGGTCAAGCGATGTAAAACACAGATGTTACATAAGTCAGGTTAATTTAAGGTAGGTGAATTTAAGGAAGGTTACGTAAAGTCAGGATAATTAGACATCTTTAGGTTAGGTTGGATTAGATAAAGTTAGTTTACAGTGGGTTAGGTTGATTTAGGTAGGTTAATTTATGTTCGGTTAGATTGATTTGGGTTAGGTTGGTTTAGGTTTGTTTAGGTTGGAACAAGTTGGGTTTGGTTGGGTTTGGGTGAGTTAGGTTTTATTAGGGAAAGCAGCGTGGTTGTCGACTAGAAGGCTAGGTAGAACGGGCGAGGAAACACTCACTTTCGGAGAACATACAATACCAATAGGGCACACCCTCAGGTATCTAGGGATGGAAGTAGGCAGAAACTACTCGGATCATACCCGCTCTGAAGCAGGCAGGGAGAAGTTGGCACAAACCAGCATCGCAAGAATTCTCCCGAATATCGGAGGGGTTGGAGAAACAACCCGCCACGTCCTCTCGACAGTTGCCGCTTCGAAGCTTCTCTATGCAGCGCCCGTCTAGGAGCAAGGAATAAGAGCCGCGAGAAATCGCAAGATCATGAGGAGCGCCCTGAGGGGTGGGGCCTTACGTGTTGCGCGCTGCTACCGCACCGTGTCCAATGCCGCGGCTGAGGTCTTGGCCTCAATCCCACCAGCGCACCTTAAGGCATCAGAGAGGAGAGAGATTTGAAGGAGGAAAAGAAAACTTTAGCCCGATGGCAGAAGGAGTGGGAAGAAGAGCGACCAGCGTGGACTGGGAGATTTGTCCCCAAAGTAAAGGCTTGTGTTGAGCGTCAACACGGGGAAATTGATTATTATCTGGCCCATCTGTTGACAGGTCATGGCGAGTTCGGGCAATACTTACACAGAATCGGCAAGGCAGCGACATCTGACTGTAGGTACTGCGGCAACGGGGAAGTTGACGACTCCGCGCACACACTCGAGTCTTGCGACAGATGGGAAGCAGAACGAAGGATGCTCAGAGAAACTGCGAACATCGTCCGAGAGGATCTAGGGAGAGGGATGTTAGAATCGGAAGAGATATGAAATGCAGACACAAGATTCGCTAGAAGTGTGTTGAGCGTGAAATAGGGTCTATAAGGTCCGGCCACCTATCCTGATGTAATGCCTTTGAGGGCGAATTCCGGGGTCGTAGAATGCTAAGCGGAGATATGGTTTTAGTTCGGGTAGGTCAGGTCAAGAGATCTGTGAGTCCCACACTCAGGCTATAAAAGCTTTTCCCAAACCGCAATAAAAAGAAAAAAAACAGTTTTATTATGGAGTGTTAGCTTAGGTTGGGTTACGTTAGGTTGACTTGAATTGGGTTAGGTCGGCTACCCGAAGTTGGGTTACGTCGGTTCGTTCCCAGCGCTGCGGCTGAGGTACTGGCCCTACTACTATAATCGTACGTTAACTGCAGACCACATACATACAGGTATGAGGGATGAAAAGAGGACGCACAGAGAACTATAACCAGATTTCAGAAGGGATGGGATTATGAGCGGCGAGAGTGGACTTGTATATTTGTCCCCAACGAAAAAGCATAGATAGAACGACAACGCGGAGAAATGAATTTGTATCTGGCGCAGTATCAGGTTCAGAGAATACATCCACAGAATCGACAGTGCACCTGCGAACGTACAGTGGCAATGAAGAAATTGATGGTGCCGCACGAAGTTGAACGGAAAAGAGCTTAGAGAAGCACTGTGAACATCGCCCCGGAAGACCGAGAAAATGTGGATGTAAGACACTGAGGAGACTATCAGGTCCGGTCAGGTAGATTAGGTTGTTGGGAGTTAGATATGTACTAAATTTATTGACTCCAAATGACTTGAAGTTGACATCACAATTGCAGTCGATAATAGGTTTTTGTATCAGTAAGGCCAGGTTATAGCTAACTCGCCACACTCTTCCCCTTCACTGTCATCGAAATTAATTGATATGTCTCTTGATAAAGACTGGAGTAGGATGTTTGACATTTTGTGCACCACCTCAAGGAATCACGTAGTGGGACTAATCCTGGTGATGATTCAAATAGTTTCGGGGGTGGTATTGCGAAGATGCAATTTACCCATATCGGCGGAAGACCTGTAAATGCCAGAACCTATTAAGGGAGGGATATCATCTGATGAGCACACGCGGATGGAATTCGATTAGAAAGGGGAACCAAGTTATGTGATCTTGTGAGCTATGGTTGTAGAGGTCTAAAGCTCGTTGTATATGTCGACGATGCGTCTGGAGTACGAGTGACAATAATTTCGGAAAATTGAAGGTGACGATCACATGGAAAAAGATTTGGTGTACACAAATGGTGAATTTTAAAGTTCCCTGGTTAACTGGTCCTCCAGCGGTGCAGCAGCATGCGCATCACTCAATTGCACACCTCCATTTCAAGAAACTTCTTCGACGACAAATGATAGGTCTCAGCCGGGCATAGATAATTATTGTCGTAGAGCATCTGCCCTTACTGATTCGGCCAGAGGTGTTCAATCAGCAGAATATGGCTCTACACCATTATCCTTCGCGTCCAAATACACAAAGTCACTAACTTTAAATGTCTGCTGATTACAAGTTTTAGTTATCGAATTATCTGTCGAAGAGATATGGTGTGTGAAGTTTCCATGTTTTCATACCACAAGGTCGTCCTAATGAACCTAGGTAGGCTATAGGCGACTGCAATTGTTTTGTTGTGTCCCAAGTTATTTTGGGTTCAATAAATCAGAGTTGATTGAACGCTCCACAAGTTAGTGAACTTGTTGAGAGTTCGATCTACCCTAAATCTATTGACTCCAAATGACTTAAGAGGTCGACATCACAATCCTGTATCCTGCCTAGGCACTTGTGTCACTAGAGCTACATTAGAGCTTATTCTCCACAAGGTTAAGTTAATGATTGATAAATTAGGTTAGATTAGGTTAGGATTGAGGTTATGCTTTGTTAGGATTGATTAGCTTTGGTTAGATTCCGTTAGGTTGAAATATGTTATTATAGGCTGGACTAAGTTTGGCTGTTTCGTAAGGTTTTCTTCGGTTAAGTTGATTAAGGTTTGTTTAAGTCGGTTTAGGTTGAGGTTGGTTAGGTTGAGGTGGGTTAGGGTGACCTAGGTTGTGCTAGGTTTAGGTTAGGTTCGATAGTTTCGATTAGTTTGGGTGAGGTTGGGATAGGTTGAGTTAGGTTATGTTTCGTTAGGACCGATTTCGATAATTTTGGTTAGGTTGGTTTATGTTTGTTTAGATCGGGTTAGGTTTGGTTGGGTTAGGGTGGTACAGGTTCGCTTTGTTTGGATTTGGTTTGGTGTAGTTGGGTTGACTAAGATTTAATTATACAATATTAGCTTAAGTTGGGTTAAGTAAGCTTAGGTTAGGTTGACTTGGGCTGTGTAAAGGCTTAGGTTCGATTAGATTAATTATAGGTCGTCCTTTAAGACAACAGACACAGATGTTTCCATGTTTCCTATCCCTAGTGGGACAAGGTCATTGTATTATTATGTCCCAAGTTATTTTGGATTCAATAAATCAAGGTATATCAAACTCTCCACAAGTCAGTGAACTTATTGCGAGTTCCATCTAAAGAGATAGACATTACAATTATCAGTCGCATTCGCCGATATCCAGCCTAGGCACTTGTATCACTATGGCTATATTAGAGCTAATAAATTATTTTAAATAAGTTTGGAATAAATTGAGCTCACATTGAGGAAGACTATTACCATTAAAATTATAAAAATATTTATGTACATTCAAATTCAACAAGTTCGAAACGAAATGAAAATTAAATTAAAATACACTTATAAAGTGTTATGAAAGTCGTATTTTTAACATACTTCTGGGCGATGAAATTTCGCTCCTAACAAAACGTAAAGTAAAATTAGCGAATTAAAATCGAAATGAGAGCGAAAATTGGTGGCAGCTTGTGTTAATAATTAAATCCATTTGGTCTACCCGTGGTGCGGGCCTAGTCTTGCAAGTCGCGTCTGGTTTATTAAAACCGTTTCAACCCTTTCCTGCTGATTCTCTCTCGACCCCTTTATTTTCGCAGTATATCTCGGCAAATGTGCTGGTGCCGAGTTTCCAGTTTTCGTGAAAGCCGTACGCCATCGCGCTTACACCCAATTGCTACTTTCAAGTCACAAAAATACCCAACTCAAAATAATTCAACCTGATGTGAAAACCAGCATTATGCTGTCATAAATTGTCATAACAGGCGCAGAAACAACAAGAGCCGGACGGAAAGCTGTAAAACTTTCAGAATAAAGGGTACAGGACAAAAAAAGAAAACAAAACAAAGCTTTGGAACATCAACGAAAAGATCACAAAACGTGTTTTATCAATTTCCATTCTGTTTCTGGTCATGTTATTCCGTTGGTATCCTGTTGATGTTGCTATAAACTTACACAAACACTAAATAAAATGTGAACATTGAAGTTTATATGTTTAGAATATTTTATTAATACACATATAGGTAATAGAAGTAGGTACAAATTTGTTGACAACAAGAATAAAATGTAAAATTCGAATGCAACATTTTTTTAACATCCAACAGGGTCACATATTGAGAGTGTTTAATTTTATTTCGTCAGATTTATGATTATGAACTAATATTAAACATTTAACCCATTCATAACCGTCACTATTCGATTTCTAACCTCTTATTGTTAGTCTAACCTCGAATTTTCTATTGTTTATCAAAATCTATCCACAATTCCATATTCTGAATTACATCGATTATTTTTGTTTGATACGGTTCATTTTTAAATGATATTTTTTTATCTTGTTCCCAATTATTCGAATCTCTTCTGACAATATGCAAATTTTCGAAATCGGAAGAATATGAAAGATTTAATCTTGAAGAAGAATCACAACAGCAAATTTAATCTATATTCTACACTAAATATATCTCTCTTGCTTATTTGAGGAAGATTTGATAGAATTTTATCTACAAGTAACAGGATTATTAAAGTTGCGTCAGGTTTGAAGAATTCATAGTGAAAATTTGAATTTCCAACCGAATTTTCAGTTTTTTTTTCCTTCTTTGAACGTTTAAAGTTTTATGAAAAAAAAGCAATTCTCATTAACTATTAGAAAATATATACAACTGAAAGAAAAAAAGATGAAGCTTAGAATTCCTTTCGTATCATCTAGTAATCATGAAAAAAATATTTGAATAGTTTGGCCCCAAATTAAACAACGATAAATTTTATCATTTCGTATTTGTATTTCGTTTCGCGTTTTATCATTTATATTTAAGTTTTTTTTTTTGTTCATAGTACATTTAAAGATTCTAACCGTTTTTGAGGCCTCCAAGGATGACACTGACAGTTGACG
The DNA here is from genome assembly GCA_019419845.2 of Weissflogia rhopalogaster. NCBI lineage: Eukaryota > Metazoa > Arthropoda > Insecta > Coleoptera > Staphylinidae > Weissflogia > Weissflogia rhopalogaster. The sequence goes on along the minus strand of WSZQ02013546.1, from coordinate 8,343 downwards.
GATGACACTTGACAGTTGATATTCCACAGTAGCACTATGTGCTATTTAGTCTTTGGTGTTAGTTATTTAGATATTTTATATTTAGGTTTATAATACTTTTGCTTTAGTTTGGTATTAAATTTCATGCAGTAATTGAAGGAAATTAATACATGAACAAAAGGAAAGAAATCACAATACTGTATCGAGGGTGTCCAACGAGCTCATGATGTTCTCGTCACGTGTGCACCATTGGACCAATTCATCGATGGAGACGGCGCCATCTTTATTTGTATCTATTAACTGTAAGCAAAATGGTTTACTATAAAACACAGAATACCTTAAGAAATTATAAAAAAAAAACAATGCAAACATATATTACAATAGTTGACAACCTATGACAATATATTGGAATCTTTTACTAATTTCAAGTGAGCCACTATAGTCTAGTAAGGTCATTGGAGACCCATTGGTGCCGATGGGAGCTCTCCACTTCATAAACGACGTTATATCGGTCTCCCAAACATTCGTTTATTATTTCTGGTTAAGTTGATTTTAACTATACTAGTTAAAAATGGATGCCGGCCATAAAATTTTTAACATTGATCTAACTAACAGAAATGTACTAATCCGACCCACACTAACTAAACGCTAATTAAAAAAAAACAACAGAAATGAAAACGCAATGCAATTTCAATGGTAAAATAACATTTAAATGCCGTTAAGACACTAAAATTACCAAAAAGTACCCATAAAGTTCCTAAAAATCATGAAATATAACTAGTGAATCTTAGAAAGTTAAAAATAAAAGGAAACAATAATGTAAACTTCAAACGTAACATAATTCCTTAAAGTGGTATTCCCGCGCGGCAGTGCGTTCTAGTACAATATTTCACCATCAGTTACTAATTCTACTGTACTAATTCTCCATGAACTATGAGAAAAAAAAGGTGTCGGAAGTCACCGGCAAAAAATGAGCATTTCTTATGGGCATAATAGAAAGTTTCAAAGCATTTTGTCAATAGTACTTATCGAGCTAGCTTCAATTACTTAACACCAATGAATACGTTTTTTAATTGTCTACAGAACAATGTTAAGTCCAGGTGTGGAATAGTTACTATTTAGAAAATAGCAGTTTCCTTGGTAATCAAAATGGGGACTTTGTGCTATAGACATTTTTTTGTTTTGCTAGAATCACGGCGGTCGCTGAATAGTCTAAAGTGGCTAAAAATAATGGAATATCAACTATGATAACAAACAACAAACATTGGAGTTATTCAGTGGAACATAAAATAACAAAATAACCTTAAATAACTCAAAAAGTCCTAAAACTTGCAGAGGCACTTTAAAATTTATTGTAGTTCATTTATAGTAGATAATTTGGTAAGTTTGGAATATTTGATAAGTTTATGTTGAGTACGATAAATTGTGGGCATTCGATACTAGATTTGCCAAGGTTGCAGGTTTAAATCCGGTTGGGAGCAATATTATTTTCTCTTTTGATTACTACAATTCTTCGCTAACGTTATTTAGAGAATAAATATAAGAAGTAATTCGTTCCGGTCAAAATCTAACAAGTTAAAATCTTTCGTCGATGGTCGCATTCAAATTCAGTAAAAAAGGGTTATTTAAAAAAATGAATCTAACCTAACTTAAGCAAGATGGCTCATCTTAAATAACCTACAACTTAAAATGATTACAATAACGATTAAATATTAATAGAATTATAATAATAATTAAATTATCATAATAAACTTATATAAGTTAATATAAATTCCGGAATTCCATCATAACACTCATATATTAAATTAAACTCAGTTAACCTATCCTAGGCTAAATTAACTTTAAAATTAAGATACTTTCGTTTTGCCTTATATTGCAAGGGGGAATATACAAAATTTTTTGATTTTTTAAAAGATTACTGTTATAAAAATCGCTGATGCAAGTTTCAAATAAAATTGAATAAAAACGAAGTTATAACTGAAAAATGAATTTATTAATTGAACGTATTATTCTTTAAGCCAGAGGTTTCCAAACTTTTTATAGCTGCGCTAATTCGCTTTTTGGTAGCCTTTCAATTTTGCCTTTCACTTTGTTGTTTTAGTTATTGAGGGACTTATCTCATTATTTAGATAAGAAGAACACCCAGATGCACCATTTTTTGGTGCATTTGAGTCAGCCACATACTCATGTTTTCCTTTCAATATTTGTTTTAGCTATGAGGAACTTATCGCATTTATTTGGTCATAAAATATGCATGTTATGATATTTTTTGCCGTTTCTGATTCTTCTGAAGTATGATCCTCTTTGTACCTAGAAATGTTTCGGATATTGAGGGATTTGCCTTTTTTGCTTAGGTGATTGAAGCTGATTAAGAAATTCATCTGAAATAACAGGGAAACCACTTCTGGAAAGTTTAGTCCAAAGGCAGGTTTTCTGTAGATTAGATGTAAATTTAGGAGGCGTAAGCACAAGGGGGAGCCAACCCCATAGTCTTGCACCCCACGGGCTAGCTAGCCAGCACGAGTGAAGTACCAGCACGAGAAGGTACCTATTTAGTTTGAACAGCCATGTCCAGTCAACGAGCAGAGAAATCATCCTCGATCTCTGAATCGTCCTCGCACGGTCCAGAGATGTCCATCGATAAATGGTAAGTATCATTTATAAGTATATATATATTTATAAGTATATAGCAAAAATCCAAGCGAGTAAAAACCCTATAAAGAAAACCCCCGTGTGAGAAAACGCTCACACCTTTGAACCACGTAAAATCTCTCAGCAACGTAAGGTAAAGGTAACGCCAAAACCCGTAAGTAGAAACGTATTACCTTTGCGACATTTGGTGGAGTCGCCTAAAACCCCACCGCTACAATTCAGTTCGAGAGTCATGCTTGCTTCAGCTATTGAGGGACCTATCGCAATGTTTTAGGTATAAAGTACATAAGCTCGAGCATTTTCTTTGGTTATCATCCCTCTCAACAATGTATTACCCTTCAAGTTCCTGTTCTAGCTATTATTGTAAATTCTCGCGCCTCCCCTTATACCTCTAGCAACCTCCCAGTTTGGAAACCTCTGTTTAAAGCCAAGTTTGTAGGTAATTTTGTATTTAATGTAGGTATTTTTTGATATTATGGACATGATAAACTAGTCTTGGAGATAGGATTTTATTTTCGATTGTTAATTTATATTCTTATGTGTGCCAGAATAGGGACGTAATTTTCCTTAATAATCGCTTCATTAAGTTCAAACGTTCGCCACTTTATCAAAAATCTTTATTTCAAAAATCGGTTGCAACGAAGACCAGATCCATTCTTCTGGAATGTAACTGGTTACAATTTTGGTCGTTTTTTTGTGTCCCTGACAGCTCCAATCCACCAACTTAAAAAGAATGATTCCAAATAGTTTCCCTAAGAAATATAGGTTTCCTGCTGCATATTCCCCCTTCAAGAATTCCATAATTCAAGCAGTGCCGCTGGTTCCAACCTAAATTTCGGTATGACTTCTCTTCATTTTTAAAGTAGATAAAACACAAAAAAAGCTTCTACAAACTTGCTTTTACTATGGAATGCTACACAATATATTATTAGTCATTCAGAGAGAAAAAAGGTTGCCCTTAATGTACACTTATAAATATTTACATGGAATATTTTCTCCACGTGCTCCTTGGCACTCCCAGTTTCGACCGTTGGCTGCGTCGATCGACCCAGCATCTCGTAGATGCTGGCGACCACATCGACCATTTCCGTTTTCGAGATTAAACCGTCGCCATCAAGGTCGTAGAGGCCAAATACCCACTGGAGTTTCTCCTGCGTGCTGCCTCGTGATACTTTGGAGAGGATATCCAAGAAATTCTATTTCAATAATTTTGTATAAATAAACAATCTAATAAATTGAAAATAATCGAATATGATGACTGTAAGGTGTGACATACCTCAAAATTGATTTTCTCCGTATTTTTCTGCTTCATTGTGTTGAAAACATAATGTGCATAATTATTCGCATCTGAAACAAGAAAAGAAGTCTACTAGAAACTACTTCAAGTTGGCAGGTAGTTGCAGCCATTTAATCAAGTCCGTTGCCGACTGCGGCTTTCCGATTACTCTCCCACATTCAGCCGTTATCCACATCCACCTGTTACATCCTTTCATGCACTCGAGTCTACGTGGGGAATCTAGACGCAAGTTTAGCGTAGCGTTCGTAGTTTCCAAGTCATTTTATGCATTATGGGATTGTACTCTGGAGTATATTGTAAATTCCCGGATATAGTTAAAATGTGATATGAAAATTGGCTGGCTTGGGCAACACTTGGTAATGTCGGTCATTTATTCAGCTGTTCGCAGAAAGTTTTAGACAACTTTCCAAGCTCATAAATGCGAAAATGTGAAAACAAATATAAAAACAAAAGTAATGCGTAAAGACAGACAATGAAAATAAAGTTCTGACAGTTTGACATGCTTATATTACGTTTGTGGATATATTTGACTCACCGCCAAGCGGGAAGAATTGCGAGAAAATATGTTTGAAAGATTCCTCGTCTACCATTCCTGTTGGGCATTCCTGTAAAATGAGGAGTAATACATGTATTAATTTCTAGGAAAGTGTCAACAATTTTTGCATATGACCTTAAAAAGATGTGTAATGAATATCAATTACCTAAATTTAGAGGAAATTGGATAGTGCCAGAAAGTTCGTGTTTATTTCAGGAATTATATAATTGTAATCATGGAAACTAGGGATGTCAACTTTTCCCGAAGTATTGATACTTTTTGGTATCGATACTTTTGAAACTTCGATACTTTCGATACCCAAGTATCGAAGAAAAGTATCGATACTTATTGGTATCGAAAATACACATTGGCGTCATCTGTTAATATATTATCAAATTATTTTTTACTCGTTACAGTAATCTTCCAGTCGATTATCTACATTTACTATTATATTACTACATTTTGAGAATGAAACACATCTCGGTAATTCCTATATAATAAAATTAATGCTTGTAAAATTACTGATTTAGTAAATAAAGACTAAACAAAATGTGGCAAAATTGAAATGAATTTGAAGTGTAGGTAAGGTTCGATACTAATTGTAAGCAACAATACAACAAGTATTTTAAAAACAGGATTAAGAATCAAAATTTCCCTCGCAATCAGAGAATTTTTACCATCCTAATGTGGTGGTGGTTGTGATTAACAGATGGCCTCAGTATAGAGGCATGTCAAAAAGTATCGGAAATGACCGATTCGATACTATCGATAAGTATAGAAAATTAAAGTATCGATAAAAGCCGATAAATATCGACACGTGGTATCGTTACTTATCGATACCGATACTTTTTTGACATTCCTACTGGAAACGTGAAAGTAGTAACTTTAAATATCTCGAGAAATATGCCCTCTACGAAAAATTGTAGGTAATCAGAAAGTAACCATTCCATGGGGGAAATTTGATCTTTAAACCCAAGCCGCTGGGGCAGGTGAGAATTAATGACATGTAAAAACCTGGGCGTTTTGAATTCATCAGTTTGAATCCTCAATTGTATTTATACAACGAATATATTAAAATATACTAGTATATAAGAAATAAACAACCAACACCATCAACAAGAGAAAGTACATGAGTGTATGAGATCAAAATAATGATTTCGTTCTCGATAATCTTATCATACCAACTGTACTGAATATAAATTACCAGAAGAAGTATTTTATCAGAAGAAGGAAAACTACCATCTATGACCTTTGTCAAGACGGTACTCGCATACGTATCAGACATGTGGACCATCTCCGAAGAAGACAAGTACAAATTAAACGCAACTGAAATGCAAATGCTGAAAAGATCAGGGCGTAGCACAAGGTTATGGTAGTGAACCACTGGAAACGACTAAAATAAAAGAGTATGCACTTGCAGGAGCCTGATGAACAACTGAACTTTATTCTCTGAAAATCTTACGAAATAAAACACAAGAATAAGATTCTCCGCCGGTCTTAGGATGTGGGATCTTTTGCCCGGGCCTCCGCTAATCTTAACAGGTTATCGCCTGGCCCTACCTCCGGATAATCGCGCACTTGATCACGCCATGCAATTCTGCGTACGGCAGGTACCAACATCGGCTTATCACCTCGCAGGTGCGATATGCTGCTTATTTCTTAGAAACACAAGGTAGCATTCATATTGCTGCCTCAAATATGCGGAAACCTGAGATATCAAGACGCTCGTTTCCGAAGCTTAAATAAACAATGCATTCATTAGACCTCATGCAAAACATTCTCCAAAATGAGAGGTGTATTGAATGACCCAACAACGCCGATAAATGCGAAGAGTTAGGTTCGAGACTTGGGTATGTTTGATTTTACGTTTTGCCTATATCTTCAATTCCTCATGTCAGACGATGCGTAGTCGTCGGCCAGTATTTTTTGAGAAAAATAATCTGATTGTATTTCGTCGCACAGTAGTCAAAAGAGTGCCAAAATCATTGACACGGTCCGCTCACTACGAGCGCGTGCGCTTTTAGATTTTTTTAGTGAAAAAAACACTAAAATATTCCGTTTCTCATTGTGTTATAATTATTTCAAATCCTTTGAGACAAAACAATTTTATATCTCCTTTTTAAATATGCAATTTAATATAAATTCGAATCTCTCCTTCATTATTTCTTCACTTCAAATTTTTGACAACTCATTAATTCAATAATAAGCTAAGCCAAGGAACTTGTTGTTCTTTGTTTAAGCGCAATAATATGATATTTAGTTATTAAAATTGTGAGAAAAAAAATTGCTCCCAAAAAAGTGTTATATAGTGCGTAATAGGGTCTGTCTCTCCCTCATGGCGCTAGAGCCCAGCGTGAGCTTTGGCCTCTCTTATCTTCCACCTGTCCTGTGCTACTTTCTTCCATCCTCTTATTTTGAGGATCTGGATTGTGTCGTAGTTTACTTCATCCTCCCATTATTGGTCTTTCAATCGGCCTTCTCCCCAATATTTGGCCGTTCATTATTCGCTTCGGCATTCTACTTTCTGGCATTCTTATGATGTGGCCGGCCCACGGAAGGCTGGTTCGTCTTTCAGAGCCTGATTGAACTCCTTTTTGTTTGTCGCCTCCTACTTTCCTACCCAATATTTTTCTCTACAAGGCGTCAACCTTTGCCTCGTTCATTACAGTTAGGATCCATACTTCGTATGGATTCTAACTAACGTATCCATATGGATCCATACTAACGTATGGCTGTTAATATTTGCCGGATGATTCTCTTGTACACCTTAATCTTTGTATCTGTTTGCTCCAAGGACGCGGCGCCCCTTGCCCCTTGATACTTGGGGTTGGCAGCGCTTAATACCAAGCTGCGCATGCGTTCGGTCGACTAACCGCTGCCCACTTAAGTTGGCATCTTTGGCGCTTCTTGCGCTTTGAAATATGTGAAATAATTCGGTTCTTTTCCTGCATAACCAAGAGTAAGTTCCTTTACACCATTATTCCTACGCGTATGTACCATATTCTTCGTGTGTATTTCTCCTATGTGTTGCTTACTCAGCTGGGCAAATCAAACCTTCTTAAGTGAAGCTCCGTGAACTTACAACTCGCGGGGAAATAATTCATAAAGTCGCTTTGCGCATTTACAGTATCTCTGTGTACCTCGTTAGATTTAAAAATCTCGTCAGTGAGAGTTGCTTTTACTGTGGTGTATTCGATAATCGATTGAAAATGACGGCCGTTTGATGTTCATGAGAGCTAGATAGAACCTTCAGCGCCGAAATAAATAAGACAATGAATGACCTGGTACCAGTTACGGACTATATAAAAACTGAACATCTCATATGGGACGGTCTCACATATGTAAGCAGAATAGCGTTTAGTAGGGGAAAAGGTAAGAGGGCACCAGGAAGATCATGGCGAGAATGCACAAAACTGCAATGGAAACACTTGAGAGATGAGGATTACCAAACTGAAACGAATGTAGAGCGCTTACCGGAAGTGGTCACTAGACGTTCTAACTGTGTATAGTTAGATAGTGCACTAGAAATCAACTAACGTATATAGGATCACTTACGGAAACTAACCCAAGATGCATGCACAAGGCTTCCCAGACTGATTTCAAATCAGGGTCGTGGCAGATGAGTAATATGCTCGGTGGCGCTTAATCCAAAATCGAAAATGAATTAATTGAAAGCGGCAAAAGACAGCATGAGGATGCGCACTCTGTGCTAAAAGAACATACTAAACAGTCTCCGCGGAAATAGTAGATACTATTAGCAATAGCAATTGATGCAGATTTACTGTTAAGAATGGCAGGACAATTTTGAGCATATTTTATGTGTTGCCATATTTATAACATTTTTTGAGTCCTTAGCAATAGAATGACGGCCTACAAGCAG
>WSZQ02013435.1:0-35685 GCA_019419845.2 Weissflogia rhopalogaster | reverse complement strand
TGGTGTTGTCGGCTTGTGCGCCTAGGCCCGAGATCGGATACACCCGGAGAGAGAGAGAGAGAGAGAGAGAGTGCAAGCGTTTGACAGGGTGTGTCCGAATGCAAGAGAAGCGTGGTGTGAGGGCGGGTTCTGCCTCAACACCACCTAGATTTAAGAATAGAGTAAGGAAGTGGGAGAGGAGGGATGTGCGGTACGCACCGCTTCAAGGTTCAGATTTTCCTTAATAAAATCAGTTGGTATCCAAAAGCCGAATGAGCTGCATCTTTTATACACCTTCCCTTACGCGACAACACAGACAGCGGGTAGCTTGTCGGCTTGTAATCTTCAGGACGTTCTCTGCATGTGGACCCAGCGCGTTCACCGCGCTACGCAACAGGGCTACCACTCAGAAACGCCCCCTTTTAATTAAGTCGTGGTTAATACCGACGATTGGACCTGGCGCTTTTACCCCGCCATCAACCAGGGCCGCTGACGTTGGTTCGCGACACATAGTGCGGAGATTAACTCAATTAATAGTATTGATGCTTACACGGTATTGTGATAACTGAATTCGGTCATAGGCATAATTGTGCACCAGGGTCAGGTCTAAGTTAAATTCTTTCTTTAATCCATCGTGAAAGGGATCGTGGAATCTGCTTAATATGTAATAATTATAACGTTAATACGTAATTATTATAATTTTCGTTCTAACTAATCATGATCGTTCCAAATCTGTTTCATCAAACTAAAATGAAATTCCAAACGTTTGGAAAAACCTATTTCGAACTTTAGTTAATCCGTTTGCCTGAACCACGCTCAAAATGCTCAAAATCTCATTAATTTTCAAATAAACAATTTGCAATTTAAGTGACCACTATTTGGCAACTGCACGTGCCCACACTAATTTTACAGTCGTGTTATACGGTGCTAAGCTAATAAAGTAAATATTTAATAAATGTCCTGCACCGCCTTTGAAGGTTATGCGGCGTTTTTCAAATCTAAAATCAATGATAATAGCTTAATTGCACTGCGCTATATTTGCATAAATCACTCTTAAGCTACTATCAAAATGATTGAAATAGAAAGCATAATGCATCAGACCATTGGTAAGCTAAATATAGCCTGAAGAGTTCGAATATGATTTACAGCGGCTGTAAATCAACTCGCACCATGTGAGACCTAACCAAAGTTGTTCCCCCTTTGTAGGCACCAAGTTCGGTGCGTGGGTAGGCGAAACAATGCGCAGTTGGAACAAGTCGCATGCGATTATCGCGTCGATAACAATGCGGTTCTTGCGACTAAATTTAGTTCGCGTACATTACATCACGCTCAAGAGCGTATAGATTTTTACTTTGGCCGGTTGCTTTTTGCGCACGCTTTTCCCAATAACTTCGACCGCGTATGTTTACAACGACGCCCGCTGCCGCCGCCGCCGCTGCCGCCGCCGCCGTCGTCGTCTCGCGAGCGGCTGGACGGTGTGCCGGCTTTTACCGCCTCCGCACATGACAGCGCATGCAACACACATCTGCTTTTATCGCAACCGGCGCGCAAATGGGTTATGTATCCGTGTTGCAAACAATGTAAAACTGCGGCAATGACTGCAGGTACATACACCTCCTTATTCCTCCTTATTCCAGTCCCACAGGAAGGGAACGACCAAGGGAGTCAGTTTACTATGATTTTGGAATGTGCAACGTTTACTGCTCTAATGAGGAACGAACAGTATACCTTATTCGAGATCAAAACGTCCTTCTTGTCAAAGCTCTGAACCAGGAAGCACGGTAAGTTTCGGTTGTCAGGGAGATATTTGATCATCTTTGAAGAGCCAAACAAGTGCATTGTTGAATTATCTAAAAACACAAAAGCTTTACACATCCTTTGAAGAGACCAATAATAATATCATGAATGGAGGGGTATCTAAATATCTGAATGTATCGATACCTATTGGTTTTGAAAGTAGCAAAATTGCCTTGCGCCATCTGTCATCAAGGTTTTGAAGTATAAGTAGATATTAATTACTTAAATATAGTACTCATTAATATAAGTAGTCAGATCTAAAGCTTTTGATCATTTTTGAAACAACTGTGTTTGGCTTTACAGGATTATATTTAAAAAACATGTTTTGCTAATCTCTAGAGAGACCGAGACGAATATGAGGGCTCTGACAAATTTTGTTAGAATTTTACAAGTGCTACAACGGTTAATGTTTGTGCCTAATTACGCACGAAACTTACCCTTCCTCCAATAAACCACGAACGACACGCGAGGCGAGTCAAAAGTGGCCGATTGCCTGGTTGACGCTCAACGATATGGAAAATTAATTTTTCCACCGTTAGGCAAAAAAAAGTAGTTGGAGCAAAGTTCGTTTCAGCTGCAGGATTCGGGGTGTGCGGGGTGGGAGAGTGTCTCAAAGGCAAACTTTGCACCCTCCCAGTTGAGCACGCTCGAATGGCGCTCGCACAATGTGATTTTGACGATTCAGGGTCATGTTTTGTGCTGGAAAATAATTAATTTTGCGCGTACTTGGCGCGAGGCTTGGGTGATTTGTAAAATTCGCGCAATCAGCGAAAGTATTTGTTACTCTAAGCGATTACAATTCGACTTACAATGGCGTGTGCCCGCTCCATTGTCTTGGGACCTCATTAATTTTCATTACCGCTAATTGTATACGTACGGTAACGGAGACAAAGAGCCTGAACGCTACGAGTGTGTTCTTCAATTTCGTAGTCAAACGATTCACGCGATTTGGCCTTGGCGCAAAGCCCTTTTCCCTGAGAAATTACCAAATATATGCCCAATATTCGATATAAACACATATAATAAAACCTTTAAGGTGAAGTAATAATAGAGGTGCTCAATATACTTATTATCCTTGTAGTTTCGGAGGGAAGTTACTAATTTCGGGGCGATAATAGTTATATACAGTCAATTTAATGTCGAAATTACCATATTAAATTTGGATAATCCAGGCGGTAATTTCAAGTAAAATTCTATCCGCATGCATCAAGGGAACTGCGCGTTAACCAGTAATATTTAATTTTAGTAGTTTTCGGTTTTATTGTCCTTACTCCTGTCGTTGGAGTGGACAGTAAGGACACATTTTCATTATAACGGATCACGTTTTACCTTTTCGGTGGTTGTGTTAAGACGAAGTAGGGGAGAAACTCCTTGTACATGTTGCTTCGTCCGGCATACTGATTCGACATAAAAATCAATACCAGTGAAATTACCATGGTTTTCATGTACTATTTATAAACGTCAATTTGACAGATCACGTAAATTTTCACCACGTGATAATATTGATTAATATAATAATGTACATCTAACCCTTCATATATTATTCACATTTATTATATAGTTGGAGGAAACGTGCTAGATCAATCTAGGGAAAAGTTGTATCAGGTGGAACGGTGTTCGTGATTACAGAGTTTAAAGTTTTTCAATATTTAGGGAAGCCATTTAGGCCATTTAGGGAGGCTCCTTCCACAGGAATGACAGTGGGTTTAGATTGAGACCTATCAGCTCCTTCAGGATTCTCTTCTTTAGATCAAATGCCTCAGATCTCCCCATCTTCTTCTTTTTCATAGTAAGTGATATTCTCCGTCATAGAATATAGTTTTCCATTGACATCAAGTACACTGGTTCAGGGTCTTTCAGTTCCCTCATCATTCCACATTTTATCTGGTTGTCAGGCTGCTTGTTCCCACTAGTTTCTTTTTAGAACTAGATGGACATTTCCAAGTTGTCATATTGGATGACTGACTGCAAGGTCCCAGGTTCGATTCCCGGCGGATGTATAGCAAACATAATTCTTCTAATCAATAGTTACGGTTTTTCAAATTTTGTGCGGCCTTCCAGGAAAAGGCCGCGACCCTAGTAACAAGATTGAAAATCTTCAGATTCATCAATGATTTGGAGAACTGGGAGTAATATTTTATCCAGCACGATTACATCCCGCGGAGCATTCTTGAAAAAATCCGTGAAATGAAGAGTCTCTCCGAGTTCCTGCTCGAAAGTTTCTACTCAGATGCTGACGAGTGGGCTAACCGATAGATGACTGAAGAACGGACATGTACTTGTATATTAATGTGGAGGGATTATTAATAATAAACTGATGGTTGAATTGTGATTCAATAAAACGAATACATACGGAATACGAAAACAATGCTTAAGAGTAGAATGAACCTATTTGGTTTAGTGGACGGAATATTGTAGGCCTGTTTGATAAGCAGGTCCAGCGTTAATGCAAATAACTCCGCACGCGTCTACGCATAATGATATCATATTTGATCACGCCGGGTCCTAGGGTCGTCGGGAATCAATACAGGAATTAAATAACGTTCAATTAATAAACGGCGCTTGGAAGTGTGCATTACGCGACGGCATATTAATTGCGCTGAAATTGGAAACATTGTGCGTTTTCAGTTTGAGAAATTTGTGTAGAAAATGAAACTTTCATACAAGGTGATCCGGTTGGAGCCTGCGTGTTGTGGTCTAATTGGGAAACACTACATCCCGTCCGGATTCGTATCCCGTAGGAAAATCAATCAATTTTACACTAAATAATGCACTACTTTCCTGTTCGTGGTACTTTGTAAAAGGCATTCTATACTGGTTCAATTTCGTAATCAGCCTAACTGATTGATTCTTGAACTGTTTTCATCAGTTTTTATATTTAATTTTATTCTTGCCAACCATACTGCAATGGGATACGATTGTCCTTGACGTGTGCGCCCGGGAATGCCTACGGAGGTGTTTCTGTGGCGCGGGCATAGTCATTTACTCGAATAGTCAGGCGATTAAAAGAACCTTGTAAGTTGACCAAGACGATTTGGGAATGCCAGAACTGCTTGAGGCAGCTGACTAAGAATGACCGCGTTGCCCTCATGGGGTTCTTCGTGGGTTCATGTGGTCAATGACATGGCTGATAATCTAGCCAAGACAGGGGTACGAACCAAGTTCATTGGTCCAGACCTCTTTTGTGGACTCACCATTGACGGATGTAAGAGGGAGATCAATATATGGAAAAAGGTGATAAGACAAAAATTGTTGATATCTATTTGCGCAATAGATATGTCTACATGATTACAGTGTTTGTAGTCTGTCATCATTTAGGAGAGCCATCTGAAGCTCCTTGATCATCAATGACAGTGGGTTTGTGGCGATGCCACACTAGTGGGGTGATTGTTGAACATGCAATGTCATGTGTAAAGTACTATCAGCTCCCTCTGGTTACTTCACTTTAGATCATATGCGGGAGATCTCTGTATTCTCTGAAAAAGTAGAGCTGTTGCGATTCTTCTATTGTGGAGGTGTATGTTGGGCCTGCCTTTTGAGGAAATTTCTTTAGATCAAATGCGTGAGATCTCTCTATTTTCTTATTTTTGTAGTAAGTGATATTCTCCATCCCGTCTAGAATATACTCCTAGGGAGATCACAAATACTGGTTCAGGGTCCTTGAGTTCCTTCATCAATACACATTTTGCTAGGTTGTTGGGTTTCTGGTTCCCAGTATTTCCTATTTATAACTATTTTGATGAAACATCATTTCCTAGTTCGTCCAGCCAAGTGAGACAGCGGTATCTTCGATGATCAAGGTCCCGGCGTCGATTCGCGGCGGATTTATAGCAAAATGAATTCTTCTTCTAATCCAAAGTATTAGTCTCTAATATGACCAGAACAGTAGTTGCTCGGAAAATCAAGCAATAACAAATTTATAGTTTATTTATAACAATGATGGACAAGACGATAAACTCTCAATGTGAATAATTATTGTATTACGAACGACTCTAGAGCTACTGTTTTCCACAAAAATGGACAGCTCCAATCAAGTTCATACAGCCTCTGTACGGTTCCATGGTTGATCACTTCTGACCGGAAGATCTCAGCTTCCGGACATAGGGTCAATTTCATGATCAGCTTATATTTGACCAAAATAGGTTTAATTAGTTTTTATGTTTAATTTTGTTCTTAGGCTAACTTAATTTATCTAGTTGGGCTTTCACTAATCCAACCACGCCTAACCGACTTTAAGGCATGCTACTCGGAATTCATTCAAAAATTCATTTCAGATGAATTGTTTATATTTGAGGCAACCATTTGAGGGAACAATATAGCATTTCATATTAATGAATTCTATTATATTGTTATACACAATTTTGCTAGATATTGATTGAGTCTTTTCCTTTTATTAATTTTTAATAATAAAAACAACATTGCTATAAAAGCTCCCAAATATACGGCCTGGCAGAACCAGCAGTTTGCTTCGACATTAATCGTTGATATCTGTCTGCACAATGGATATGCGCATTGTTAATGAACACCAATAAAACCAGCTATACATTTTATAGTCATCAATTAAAAAGTATTAGAACTATACATAGGGAATGGAATTTGTTGATGAATGTGCAGAATGAGAGTGCATTGTTTTAACTTTTATGGCATGGGTTCGCAGGTTCTGTTGTTATTCCAGGGATAACGGGTTGTTATTAAACTTCCACAAAATGCGGGCCTCTATTACTGTTGCAACATTTAAGTGCGCTTTATAATTCATACAGCTTCAACCTGAGTACGCTGAAGAAACTATGGCCCTTGTTCTATATGCGAATATTTGCGTTTGTAAATAACTAATGCGCGCATTGCGTCACAACGCCAACGGGTTGCGCTGTAAACCCATGCTTTTTATTCCAATCTAATTTATGCCAGGCGTTTTAAATGATGAAATTAATATAGTTGTGCGTTCGAAACGCTCCAGAATAGCCAGTTTATGCGTGTTGCCTTTCGTGGGAGCGTTTCCCGAGCGGCATTTTATAAGATTTTTATTATATTTTCCCCAATTTCGGGCAGGTATGCGCGCCAAACGCGCTGCGCACTCGTGGGAATTCCAAAAATGAAATTCAACATTGATTTTCATACGATGTAACCTGCGAGTTCATGCGAAATTTATGTATATTTTGAATTTCGTTTCTAGAGTTTAAACATCGCGTATTACGACGACGGGTTGGAAAATGCGGGCGGGAAAACCGAGTGCTGAGTTGCCGCAAAGAGGAAAATAAAAGTATGGCGGTGTCGACGACGTGGAAAAGCTCCCGCGATGCTTTAAAAACAGAGGAGTAGCTGTCGCACAAGGCATTGTTGTCTTGTTGTGTTGGAAATTGACTTGCGAAACTATATGCTGATTAAGACGAAGGTCGTAAATGCCGCCGCCGAAATCTGCCAACCCCTCCTGACGGCCTGTCTTGCGGGTTTAAGATAATTCTGTTAATTAAAAGTATCGAGGCTTGTCACAAACGCTGCGCCGAGTTGCCTTACAACAATTAGATGACGAAACATGAGTGATCTCACTAAAGAATATGGTTTGGGTTAGGCTAAGTTAAGTTAAGTTAAGTTAGGTTAGGTTAGGTTAAAGTTTAGTGAAAGGCATGCGTAAAGTTTCATTGTGGGATCAGGAACTTATAAGGGTACTGGCTTTGAGGCTAAACCCAGTGAAACCCTGGAATGAGAATGTGGAACGGTCATTCTACTTTAAATTTATTGACTCCAAATGATTTGAGAGGTTGTCATCATAATTAACAATCACAGACGCCTTCGCCTAGACCTGGGTACTATGGCTACGACAATGCTTACTCGCCACACTCTTCCCCTCCAGTGACAACGAAAGGAAATTATGAGGCGAAGAACGTTCCTTCATGTGTTTCATTGGCAGCACGCCGAAGATGGGATTTGCCTAATACGCTGCCAGGCTGACTCAATGCCCAATCGATTAAGGGAGGTAAAGCATCCGACCAAACAGCTTGGTGCACTTGAGTGCTATGAGCACACCTCCATGGTGCTTGTTGTAAATTTCGATGATGCCATGATGGTACCAACGGTGATTTCGGTGAAGGTCCCATTATCTGACGTTTACGTTAGAACATTTAGTGTTCACCATTGGTGGACCTATAGTTCTCTGGTTTCGACAACTATTTGTGAAATTTATAGACTTCAAATGACTTGAGAGGTGGACATCACAGTTAACAATCGCAGTCCTCCATAGCCAACCCTGGTAATCGTGTCACTATAGTTACGTCTGAACTAGAAAGGGAACTGGAGCTACTCCATCAGCTAGTAAAATATTCCTACATTGTAAGTGATTGAATCCGATTACATTGTTATGTAGAATAGATATTGCAGTAGCCTATTAAAAAGAGGAAATATAAACATGTTGTGATGTCGACGTCGTCTTCAAAGCGCTTTGAACGAGCGGCGCGTATACTAGATGCAAAATTTCGCCGACACGCAGCCGATTGAAGTTTCCCGGCGAAAAACAACACGACGGCGGCAGCGGTGATGGCGGTGAGAGGTAACACAATCTGTGAGCTACCGCGCCCGACCTCACCGACTAATTGAAGCACGAGGCCGCCGTGCGCGGCACTGAGGAAGCATCCTGTTTTGCTACGGCTAGTTGGCGGCTGGTTGTATAGTGGTGGCGGGCGGCGGCGTTTGGCGTGTCGCCAACGCCAACGTGGCTCTCGGCTTCGCGCGCACCGCTGCCGGCATGCATTCGCAATACTTTCGACTATTTGATGCTCGCGAAGCCAACCGGATATCCCAGCATCGAGGTCGTTAAAAACGTGCAGAGAGAATGCTTTCCACGGTGGTATTTTCGGTGTTCACGGGCCACACAGAATATAGCAAACACTATACAGAAAAATGGTAATCAACCATATTGGAAATTCTATACTTTACTGTAAATGCTCGCGTTCCCGGATTGCGGTGTGGAAAATTGGGTTTTACACGGGGGCAAATTGAATTTGCTCCGTTTATGTTTCAGGGGAATAAAAGTTAAGAGGCAAGTTAAATTTTGTAAAATTATGAAATTTTACAAATGGCGACAATTTAAGGAAAATATATTGATATAATCGATAAATTCCTATTTTCATGGTTCTTTTTGATCAAACATCATAGAACAGGGCACATTAACTTTTATGTGTATGGATAAGTATCGATGTGGAAAGTAGATATCAAAGTATCGCATGAAAGTGTTTATAGCGTCGATACGCAACGATTTGATTGATACCTAAAGTATATATATAATTATCGAACGGAAGTATTGATGCATTTTTGACATTTGTAAGTTGAACATTGCGGATGCATCGTACCTAATGGCACGGTGATACACTTCTTATCACTTACAATCAGTCTCCGTTCGATTATCCATCAGATTCTCCTATGACAGCCACTGGCCTTCCCGGTAGGTGGCGCTTCATCGAATGTCTGAATCGTCACTTGTAAGCGCATGTGTATAGCACGTGCCGTTAAGATATCGGTCTTACACTGAACTTTCTAGATACACTTCGTATGCTGAATGCACAGAGGAGGAATATTTTAATGCCGTTCGTATAAAAAACAACAAACAAAACCAGACAAACCAGGGAAGCATCACATTGAATTAGAACTAGTGAAACTACTTGCCAATTCTACAATATGATTGATTTATCAACATATAAAAATGATTCTTTTCACTAGGATTTCATAGCTAGTATATTCGCTATGATGGATTGTTATTCGTCTCGTTATACTTTTTATATCAATCATTGTATCATTTATGTCGTAAGATATACCAGCGTTGCTGTAATCAGGAGGAATAAACGTGAGGGATGAGCACTGAAACCGAGCATCGTCTGAAGCAAATTCGGAATTGCTTTATTTCTCCTCAATCAAATACGTTTCACAATGAGACATTGTATATGCGAAGCCTTGACATGAAAGCTGCTAACGAAGGCGGCGGCCACCGCCGGCGGTGTCGAAACGCATCAAATCGAAAGTCGAAGAAAATGTTGTTTTGCATTTCGACGCCGCCGCTGACGCTCTCAGGAGCTTGGAGCACACACGCTCCGACGATTTGTGTACCGCCACGTATATTACATCAATTCCACGCAAAATTATTGTTTATGGAATCATGCACTACACTCCACACTCTAAATGAATGTAAATAAAAACGGGTATAAAAATAGATGAAACGTAAATACCGGGAGTATGCAGTCAATACGGTGTTGAAAAAAGGACTTTGGGTAAATATAAACAATCGATTCGTGTTTGATATATTCGATTCACTTGTGGTGTTTTTGAATTTAGCGCTACACCAATATAACGTAGCAACACTGCCCGGCGCTGTTGCATGCAACACGGTTGCTACGGTTAGTATGAGAGGCACCTCCAAGTGGAGGAAAATATACGCGCCAAATTCAAGCAGTTGAACCTATTTCATTGTTCTACCGCCGAAATAATATTAACCGTCTGTGTTCGGCTCGATGGGAACATCTTCCTACATATCCTTCTAAATGCTTTTCCGGTGTAGCATAATGTTGAATAGTTAGAAGCAGATTACGTGAAGGCAGCGAATCGTTGGTGGTTGGGGGCGGCAGTACCATGGGGGTTATGTGCGTGAACGTGAGCGTGTCCGGTGTGTGCAAGACGGATGCGCCGTCTTGATGAGCGAGGATTACCAGTGGGGGACGGTGTGGCGGCACGGAAATTCTCACTAATTGCCACGCTAATCTGCCACCACCGCTACCACCGGATTTGTTTGATATACACGCTCCACGTCCGACGCACACGCTGGATGTGTGCGGTCTGGCGTGCTTCTTAGAGGCAAGTTATTGTCAAATCAACAATCTCCATGCCATGCCGGCATTCGAACGGATTACACTACCGCCTCCAACGCCGCCGGTGTCGGTCGTTTCCATTAGATAGATTAGTTTTATTAGTTTAATTACGATTAGAGTTGTCTGCGACTCGTAGGCAATTTCCAAATGGCGCTACGGTTTAATTTAATAAGCCGTACGCATCGATTTTGTTCTTGTTTTTGGCTAGCCTCGCACATAAAGCAGGTAACAAAATAATGTCCCTTAAAGGTTCCGCTTTAAACCCTAAATTAATTAGTTTTATAAATGCTCCTGTTATTTAAAATTCACCTAAGAGGATAACAAACTGATGAGTACTCACCACAGACAAGGCAGAATCACAGGTCCTCGTTATTGTAGTGTTGCTCCCACCATGGATTTACAGTTTCTGAAGACATGGCAGAACATAAAATTGGAAAATATTGCTAGATCGGAACTCCACCGAAAGTTAGAGAGGTATGCTTATCTCCACAAACACACGAAGAGTCTGAAGAAGCTATGTCTGGCATTCGTAAAAGGTTTCCCTCAGGAAGTTTCATGTGATTTGAAATTACCTGTTATTAGAAGTTTGATTGAATAGGGTTGATTTATAACAGGTGTGTTGGGGAAGGTCTATAAGAATGAAGTGGGTAGGATTGTGTAATAGTGTATACAATTGATTTCTGATGAGTTGCTCCCATGAAAGGCTGTGTTGATAGAGTCGATTTGGAATATCTTTAATGTTAATTATTACAGTGTCTAAACAGATATTACAGTGTCTGTATGTAGTGGAGGTATGTATTTACTTGTTATTCCTTTTCGTAAATCTACCTTGAATTGAGAAATTGAAGAGGTTTATTTGGTGGAGGTGACCTCAAGACTAAACATACAAGAGATAGAATATGTAAAAAGTTTGTGATATATTAAAATAAAGTGACCTGTCTGTTCTAGGACAAATTTATATAGTTAAACAAACTTGTCGTATCAGTCTGTCCACATTTAATTAATCAACCACTAATTGTAAGAACAATGTTTAATGCTCATTCGAGGTTTACGACAAGCGAAATAAAACAACCATTTGTCCGTTTTACGTGCAACTCAGAGGCAATCCGAATACAGTTGTTATCATAGACATTTCAGTAACAGCTTCATTAAGTCAGCAAACTTTGCTGGAAACTTGGCGCGACGTCTTCGTGCAAAATTTGATTCGCCTTGTTTGTCCGTTTGGCTGGCGCGACTAATACGAAGAAAGTTAGACGTGGCTCGAGGGTGGTGGTGGTGCACATTGCTAATGACTCCCAGTCCGTTCGTGCGGTGATCACGTGATAATCGAGTGTCGGTGCCGGAGGCGGCGAGCATCTCTCATGTGTTTGTTTACCCCGTGCTGTGGTTGACGGTCGGGTGCCGCGGGGTGGCACAAGGGAACGCGTTGCCGCCATAGAGACGCGGCAGGCGGCAAATGAACTTCAGTCTATCTGGTGAGCTTTCAGCTCTCATGTATTTTGCGCCTTTCAGACGCCCTCACACGGCGAAGTGGACTTTCCAAGGACACATACGATATCCTTGTAGGGTTGAAATGCATGAGCAGTGCCCGATTTAGCTGAATTTCCAGCACGTTTAATTATGTCTTCCTGGTAATGCATTGGATTTCATTGCGTCCGTTTTATCGCCTCTTCGCAACTCGTAAAATCGCGCGAATCACAATTTAATTTGTTTTGTCGCCGTCTGTTTTGCAGTGCTGAATATCAAGCGCATGGCCGTAAAATGGAAATTCATACAGGCGTGCATTAGTGTGTAGATTTGGAGGAATTTTATTTGTTTACAATTTCAACGAGGCAATTAGGCATTTGCATAACGAGTTGGCGTCGCGTCAGTCCATTCCATGTGCACCTTTGCGAAATAATCAAATGCCTGTCGGATAATGGATGCTGGCATAGTCATGCCTAGCATTAATGTCAATGGTCAACGGACGGTGCGCATCACAAACTGTTGAATGTGTTGATTCGCATCTGTGATCAGTGGTTAAATCGCTTGAAATTGCAATGAGCCTCTCACAGCCTGTTACCAAACCCATTCGTCTGATTTCCAACATATCCTTAGTAACAATGGCATTATGCAGAAGAATAGGGAATTTATGTGGAAAGTTTCCCTGTGTCTAAAAACATATTTGAAGCGTAATTTGGAACAAAACGGGTCTAGACGGAATGTTTTATATCTGAAACGGTTAGCCTATTCTTGTTGGCGCTGCGTGGTCGCGCCACCGCATCGCCGCCAACGTGGAGGTTCAACAAGTGTTGACGTTCCACATTCGCA
Organism: Weissflogia rhopalogaster; assembly: GCA_019419845.2. Classification (NCBI taxonomy): domain Eukaryota; kingdom Metazoa; phylum Arthropoda; class Insecta; order Coleoptera; family Staphylinidae; genus Weissflogia; species Weissflogia rhopalogaster. The sequence continues at coordinate 22,750 of WSZQ02013435.1, read as the reverse complement.
TGCACAACCACCGCACGACCACAGTCGTCGGCCGCCGCCGGCAATGCTGAAGAGGCAATGTACGCACCCCTGCCAGCCGACAGCAGCACGTAGATAATATGTGTGCGTTGATCCTGTTGATGGTGTGAGGGTGGTATTATCTCCAACCCCCCAATGGTGCCTGAAACACGGAGAAGATTGCGTACGGGTGCTGTTATCACATGTCCATTGTCTTTCGTTCGCGTGCACGCCAGGGCGACAGCATGATAATTGAAAAAGTTTTAGGGTATAACAGGCGATGACAGGTGGGAAGGCGCCTTGACGCGCATAAGAAGCACCGACGACGCATGACGATGATGAAGGTGTTGCATGATTTTGCTTGGGCTCGAGCGGGGCAAAAACGTATTTTGCGCTATTCACGCCCGGGATGCCTCCATTCGACCCTCTAAACACGTTTCAATGGGACGGTAATTTATGGCTCGGTGAACATTTGCGAAACAAGTTTCTGCCAAGCGGACATTTTTATCGCACCCGTTTTAATTTAAGCAGAGTGTACGCTACTGCGTCGGCGCAGTTGTGCTTGACGAATGCACTGCCTTTGCCTGCGTTTGTTGGCTTACAGCTTATAGGCTGCTGGCGCAGCAGTTCCGTGTAGTTGAGCTTTGAGTTTCGGGAGGCTTTCGCAGGCTCCCGGATGCCTGCGGTTGGCAGGACGCAAGCCAGAAATGAAATATTTAACACGTTTTCGCTGAAACTCCACACCGCAGATGGGAGGGTGGCGAGTACGAGCGCCTTTAGGCACTAGGTTGCGGTACGTTTATATATATGTACATACGGATGCGAACACGTACCGCACACTCTCGTATTCTTCAGACCGGTTGCAGTTGGTTTTTCTCATACACGTTTTTTGTGCACTCCTGAACTGACTTGTTGGATGCTTACCGGGGTTGGCACCGGCTACCATCGAGCACCTGGCAAGTTGTTAAAACACGTTGAATGTGTATGAAAGCTGGGGATACAAACGTGTGCAAATGTGATATGGAAGCCGTGCCGGCAGCCTACATCTTGCGTTTTAGTTTCAACGGCGCGCGGTAGACTTACACTCGGGAAATGGGAAAATTCAGAAATGTATGAGTTTCGATGGGACTCTTGAGGTCACATATACTGGGTGTTTCCTAACCAGAATACCTTGAGACTATTTTCAGTCTGAGGCCGATAAATATCAAAACCAAAAGTTTAATTACAAACTTCCATATGTGTTAATGCCACCATGAGTAATTTAGAATTATTATCCTGTCTTACACCTTGCATCTTTGAAATATTTAGCATAAATCTCCCGTAAACTTTGGTGCAAATAGTTGTTTCTCAGAGCGATGTTTTTTTCAACAACCAACCAGCATCTATTGAGGGAGAGAAGGCGAGGATTTCAAATTTGTATGTGCATGTGTTTGGGCCATGGTAAAAGTTACGCAGGAAAAAAGTTGCAAAACATTTGCATTGCAAATCACTTTATTGCCCCCGCTTTTCTCCTGCAATTTTATTTGCCTCGCAATCCAAGCATATTTTCATTGAATTCCGAATAAAATCGATAGTGTTATCAAGCGGAATATAGATTTTATTGCTTTATATTCCTGGAGATGCACAACCCACGCGAATAAAGGCGCTGCAAACCTGCCATAGATGCAAAACAAAAAATGGCATTCCCAAGATGTCGGATTTGATTTTCTGCCCATGGGCGCAGGACACACACGCGGAGTAAATTGCGATTTTCCATTCGGTCCGGCGCGCAAAGTAGAAAGTTGCGCCGGACAGCGGCGGGTCCATCTTGTTAGGTGCGATTTCAATTGAGGGCCAAACTTCAAAACCTTTCGCTTCGCATCGGCCGGCATTAGCGTTATACCTACGCGCAGATCACAGTCCCTTGCGGAGGGTGGTGATACCAAAAACAGTCAGAAACGCATGTGTCTGCTCCTTTGTCGACTGAGGGTGCGAATGTACATGCCGGCAGGATGCCCTGTAGCCATCGAGGCGTAACACATTTAATGAATTTCGGAACTCGCGGCGTCCGGCGCGGCGCTTTCATACGCGACGCAACTTTTACTACCGTCTGCCGCCCCGCAACCATTCCCCGAAAATGGGCAAGTGTTTTCAGCGCTTTCAGCGATATTATCGAGCGACGGGGCCCGCCACCTTTGACGGTCGCCTCCTGCCAACTTCCGGACGGTGGAATACTTTTACGGGCAATGCAACAAGTTACCTTGCTCGGGCGACGCATCTTCGCCTCGTTTATACAAACTTTTCCGGATCATCGCGCGCACAGACGTAGAAAGGCAATGTAGGTCATTCACAATAAACAGCATGAATTCCATTGATGCATGATGTAGAGCTAAACAGGCACGCTGCCCCTCCGGGCCGGTTTTTGCTCCTCGAAGCAAATAGAAAACAACCGACCGAAAAATTTGCACAAAAAATACGAAGCATTTTTTGCGTAGTCTACAAAAGTTCTGGCATTGATCGGCATGTTATTACTCAGGCATGCGAGTGTGTTTGCTGCGTATGGGAATGAACAGTGGAAACACGTCTGACGAAATGGGTCAAGAGAAGGCACTTTGAAGAAAATACTCCTTTAAGACCTCGTTGAACCATTCAACGCGTTCAAAAATGTCTGACTTTCAGATTTTGATTACCCCACATTTCGGATGCTTCAGAAATGTATACCAATGAACCAGTTATACACCGGTTTATGCATCTGTCTGCCACGAATGGCAAATATAACGCAATAAGCAGCGCTTCGACTATGCCAAAATCCGACGAACAAAACAACCGACAACCGTGCGGCAGGATTTATTGCTGCCGGCTTATGGTCCTTCAATTGTTTCACCAGCGCCGCTGTACAAACTAATAAAAAGCAAAATGAATAAGAAATGATGATAACAGTGATAAATTGTGGTTTTTTCGAGGTACGGCATTGTAAGTCGATACAATGTAGCTAACACGATGATGAAATCTTGTACAAATTCCGAATGGCGAGGTTGTCAAAAAATGAAGTCGACGCTTTCAATTTGAATAGATAATTATAACGATAAGTCGACGACAAAAACGCAGTCCTTACGACTGGCAAACAGACGTGATGAATGGAGTAAAATGGATTCGCAGGTCTGACAAAGACTGGCGCGGAAAAGTTGGAAGATGCGAATTGGGTAAAGTTGAAAAAGAGGAATAAAAACCAGAGATGGGGAGACATTCTCAGCAAAATAAAATCTGAAGAATATATTTTTCAGACAGGTTTAGGAGAATGAAAAGGGAAATCTTCATATTTTTCAGTAACCTGCCAAAATTTAGTCTGATGGAGAAACCTTGCGAAAATGTTTCAGAAGAATACAGATTTATAAACACTTACATAGGGAATGCTGAAATGGAAATCCTATAATGCCCACAGAATTCCACAGGAAAATACTCCTGAATACAAAATCTTTCATGTTGGAATTCCCTGATCTGCAGATCACATGATCCCTTTCTGGGATCATTTCTGGTGAGTAGTCCAATCTGACAACGTACAAACCCTGGTATAATCGACAATATATTCAAAAACATGAGTTATAGTCGGAGGTGATGCAGAAACAGTAGCGCAGTGTTGATAAGCAAAAATTCGGTGCCTGCTTGTTTTCCGCGCAAAAATTACGGCCGCGACCATTGATTATAATACGATGTGCGCACTTCCAAATTGCTAACGCGCTCGTAAAATCGATGTGCGCGTATGTACTTGATTGGCAAATAAAATCCCGTGCACTTTCGCGCAGTAGCAGATGTCCTTTATTTATGTATGCCGCTTCAGACATCAGGCGTGTATTTGTAGAGAAATATGTGACGAGCGCGCGTTTTTCTTTGCAAACGTCTTTGTTTGCCCTGTCGCAAATTGACGTGGATTGTAATGCACGTGTGGACTCGTAAAATGAGACACACCGACGCGTGCAAACTCTGTGGTGCTGTGGATGCGTAATATTCGGACGGTGGTGCGCGACGCGCATTGAAGCAAAGCAGCAGCGTCGTAAAATTGAGTAATAAACACAAAAATAGCTTCAAATATTGATTCTTAGCGTTATCGTTAATGCGTTAATTCCGAACGTGGGGCACTGTTGTTTGACGTTCATGTTCGTCCATGGAAGACATTCTCGCTCTTCTCGCGCTTATTTACGGCTGAATATTGGAGATAAAAGGAGCATTTATAGATTCACAATAACAATGTGTATTGCTGATGTATCTTACTGGTGTGTTGTTAGTGCTGTGCTAATCCGCTCGTATTTTACAGACGTCTTCATTGGGACAGGTTTTTGGGGTCAGTGAAAGACAGGAAACATTCAGTTGGATACATTTTACAGGATTGGTCGAAAATTTATTTTGAGGGCGTAACCTCATTTACCTAATCTAAAAACTTATTTCCTGATCTAAAATTCTCAAGGGCAGTTTTTGGGTCGATTTTGAGCCGTGCTTAATTTTGATTGGAAATGAAATACTAAACTGTTTTTGCAAAGTCTATCAATTTGCTTGAATACGACGGCGAGAAATTTCAAGAAAATCGTAAAATTGCACGTTTCTAAATAGGAATAAATTTAAAAATAATTTTTCGTCTTAAAAATCGATGAAAATATGTAAGATATACATTTTCAAATAACAGTTCACGTCGCATTCTAGAGGATTTAATAATCTATAAAATAAACCATCATTCAATCAAATCAGTTCAGTAGAATGTTTAGAATCGTGTACGCAAAATCGAAAAACGATGTTGTTAAAACGCGTTGGGCAAACATAATAATACTATATATTCTTAAGTCCGTTTTATAAGCGTAAATACTTCTGCTATCGAGTTGAAATTTTGAGGGTATATTCTAGAATACTTTAGCTAATGATTAAGACTGTTTTGTATTATTCCTTTCGTATGAAAGTGATAAGATATTGAAAAATTTGTGAAATGAGCAGATATGTCAATTTCACATATTGAGTCGCTTATAATTAGTTGCGTACACTCTAGTGTCCTTAATTTTGTTCCGAAAAGAAATACTAAACTGTTTTGGTAAATAGTATCAAATTTGCCCGGATATGACGTCGAGAAATTTAAAGAAAAACTTAAAATTGCGTGTTTCTAAATAGTTGTAAATTTAAAGTTCACGTTTCATACAAAAAATCGTCTTAAAAATCGATAAAAATATGTGAGTATATATATTTTCAAAAAAAATTCACGTCATATTCTAGAGAATTTAATAATATATAAAATAAGACATCATTTAGGTTCAGTAGAATGTTCTGAATCGTGTACGCAAATCGAAAAACGATTTTGTGAAAACAAACGCGTTGGGTAAACATCGAGTTGAAATTTTGAGGGAATATTCTATAATACTTTTGCTGATGATTAAGACAATGAAAAAAAATTTAAAATGAGCAGACATGTCAATTTCGATTAATAACGATCCTTAACAATTTATGATAAATATTAAATGTAATTTTTCTTGTTCATTGTCACAAGGATGCTCGCGACAGACAGGTATTTCGTAAATACCTGTTTTCATAGAAAATCCTCAATGGAATGAAATGATTGATAAAACAACATCGAGCAACAGAAACGCTATGAAATGGATTGTGATTGATTGACAATATAATCAAAGTGTTTGGGGGTGGATCGAGGCGGCAATGCGGGCTGGCTGGCGGCATAGTATACGATGGTGTCGGTGGCATTTGGCAGCATCACGCCACCGCCTCCGCGCCGCCACCACCATATGCGATTGGAAAGGTTGCGGTGCGGCCGCGACCTACCGACATGACGGCGGCGTTCGAATCCGATTAGGGTAAACGAATCATTGGCTTCATTAAATATTAAAAAACCCAGGTAAGCTGGCGGGCGATTAGGTTTTTACTCATTGCGTGCGCCGGCGTGCGCCCTCAAACGTCTTCCCCATCAGGGTTATTCAAATTAAAATCTAAATAATTCAGAGATGGCGTCGGCTGTGATCCGATTACGCCTTGCGCCAGAAGGTGTGGGGGTAAATCTAATTGATTTCTGCGATTTTGTGAAATTTTCCTTTTTTTTTCGTTTGCTGTGTTTAATATCCTTGAACTCTATCTACTTATGTGAATAATAGCTGTCAATACTTTTATATTTAGTAAATTGACATGAATATATTTAATATTTTAAAATACACTAAATTTTAATAATTTTTTGTAATAAAATATGCCCCGCAATGCCCCACAAAATGCCATTTTAGGTGCAAATAACTTTAATCGATTTTCTGAAATTTTAGAAAATGATAATTGAAATTTTTTGTTCAACTCCGTTGTGATTCGCTGGCTCCCTACGCATTTGCGGCTGTTGTGATGATTATTTACGTTTTGTTGTGCGAGCGGATTTGCAAAGTTGGCGCGCTGCTAAACAAACAGCGGCGGCAACTTTTGCCATGCCATGCTCGACGCTCAACATGTTTTTCACAATAGTGCGGCGCCGCGTCGGTCGAGTGAAAAGTTCGAAGAGCATTAGAAAGTTGCTGTCGGCGGCAATGAGAAGCGCGTTGCGGCAATCGCTCCGTTGAATCGGCCGGCAGGCAGGCATTGCGTCTGGGAGGCGGCCGCACCGCGACTTCGCGAGCACGCGTACCGGTTTAATTTTGTATACTTTCTTGTCCATGCACATGTATGCTTAATATAGGGCACGGCGCAGGTAAATGATCAATAAAGTTGCCCCTCCGTGGCGGCGGTGGCGAGCGGACCGGTGGGAGGCTGGAAGCGTGTGTGTACGTGACAAGAGTGTGTGTGGGTGAGCGCGCGTGTGCATCCGCCGCCGCTGTGCCACCGCCGCTTGTCGACGACGACCTGCCGATCTCACGGCACGCTGTTGCTACTAACCTACTGAAAGCAGCCTACTTTCGCTGTTCGCATACATCACTGCCGCCGCCACCGCCACCGTCAGTAGCTCATAGCGGTACTCGATTTTCGAAATCATACTCATTTGTGGTAGTTTCTGTGCAATATTGCCTTTTTAATGAATGATCCAATTTGATCCAATCTAACCTCAGCTTTATCTAACCTAACTTAATCTAATCCAACCTAACCCAACGTAACCCAAAGTCACCAAACGTAGCTCTACCTAACCAACTAACCCAACTTAACCCAACCTAACCCAACCTAATCCATCCTAAGTCAACCAAAGCTAACCCAACCTAACCTAATCCAACCTAATCTATACTAACTAAACCTAACTCAATCAAACCTATCCCAATCTAACCAAAATTAACCTAATCTAACATAGCCCAATCCAATTTAACACAACCTAAACTAATCTAACCCAGCCTAACCCAACATAACCCAACCTAACCCAACCCAACCTAACCTAACCCAACCTAACCCAATCTAATCCAACCTAAGCTAACTTAACAAACCTAATTCAACCTAATTTAACCTACCACAACCTAAACCAACAAAATCCAAATTAACATGGTACTGAAAAAAGTGCCTGTGCTAAGTTAACAAGTGGTCAGCCTATGGTTCCCGGAGTGTCGCCAGATAAATTAATTTTATTTCGTTTGCATATTTTTACACAAAAATTCCTCGTGCATTCCACGAATCTTCGGGCAGTCACTTTATTACTCGGATTCTGTGGTAGCAACGGTGACTTCATCATGCCATTCACGTGCGCACGTGTTGAATTTGCGCGCGCGACACATTACAACATTCCGAGTGAAAAGAACGATAATGAAAATTATCTACAATGACAACCCTTGGGGGAATTTGCGCATGTTGTAGATGGTTATATAAACCATGAATATGAACTATCCACGAATATGAGTTTATGAATTGCGACAATTGCACGTAAAATGTCATATTATTCTTTTGAAATAATTTGTACATTTGAAATTAGCAATTATTAATTCAATAGAGAATTAAATATTTCTGCTCACATTGATGCATGAATATTGCGGTATGTTGAGCACCATTAATATTGTCAAGGAAAAAAAACATGGCATGAGCTAAATGGATTGTCCTTCCGAATCGGATTTATCCCTCGCCAAACTGATGGTGGTCATTCGAGCGTGGAGTGCTTTTTCTATACCCCTGGTTTGATTTTCGAAATATACCGGAACCGAAACTGGTATTTGTTACCATATCTTTTTTTTGGAATAAATTGCTTTTGCCACCACACATATTTCTGAACTCGAACTCAACCTGAGAGAACATGTACAAAAATCAATCATATCAATCACCAGCAAATCAAAATTTATCAAAATATAACTATATCTTTCTTAGTAACTTCCTAATAAATATTCGTCATCTCTACCATAATTAGCTACCATCAGCATCTACCATCAAATGAAAAAAAAAAGAAATATGGTTTCCCATAGAAAATATTTAGGTCACCCAGCAAACAGATAAGAAGTTGTTCCGGGTGCAGCATTTATGTTAGGTTCGCTTATGATTTAATATAAACTAGGTGACAATGTAGTTGCGAAAGTTATGCGATTGTTCATAACGCACACTCAATTATCTCCACGCGGCGGGGCAAACTTTTCGATTTTAACTTTTAACTGCCGCTCCCGCTCGCATTTGAAATTCAACCTGACAAAACCCAGCCGCCGCCTGAACACTCTCCCCGCAGGTCGGGCAACTTCTACCTGTCTTCAAAGTGCGTCAAGGCCGGCGATATCGCGCGCCAAAGCACAAATAATGCGCACATTACATTGTTATGAAAGACTGAAGCACCTTGGGCGTCGGAGCGGCGGCTACAATGCGCGTTTAGCCGACTCCCTTCCAACCCCGCCGCCTTTCAACATCGCGGGAATTTAATAAAGTCGGAAAAGATGCTCCCCTGTTGAGCATCGGTGGCTCTCGTTGGCGCACTGGCGCAGGGAATGTAAATACGCGCATAAATTTGCCGAAAGTCTGTTCGACTCATTTTTTGTGTGCCCCACGACGGCGGCGGTGGCGGTCGGCGGTTGGCGGCGTTTTAACTCTTTGCCGCCCGCGTTTGCATATTGCATGTGGAAACAAACACGCGCATAATCCACGCGCAGGGAAACTTGCTACAACTTTTAAAAGGTTTCGCTTATTTTTACGCTCCATCCTCAGGCAGGATTTCTCTGATATATATTAAATCCATGTTTTAACGGAATACATGAATATGAAATTGTTTTTGCATCCTAAAACTTTGGCAAACACGTGAGGGTACATTTTTTTGGAACATTTTTATGCATATTTATTGTTTTCCTCTTTATACAGCATTGCATTCATTTGTACAACTTGGCAAATACAATTGCGAATTTTGCGATTTGCTTCTTTCCTTCTTGATATCACCAATAAGTCGGTCATTGTTATCAATCTGCGTTTGATATCAAATACTATGAATAGTTTATGTCCCTGTAAAAGCTCATGCCGTCGAGTAGTTTCGTTCTTTACGACTTTACCGATTTGTACAGATGACTGCACAGTATTGAAATATGATGCATGTGCCCGACGGCAGTGGAAATGCGCTTGTTTGTGCAGATATCACAAGATCGTTGATGTTCTCGGGGAATTTCCTAATAAAAAGTTTCAGTCCGCGTTGTGCATATTTCCCAACCCTTATTTGCCAAATGGAAAGTACATTTTTCAGCAGGATAAATGCAGAGAAAGCAAGGAGTTTGTTGACGGACCCTGGCATGGATTCGGAAAATTCGACTTTAGACCACCGTCATTTGTGCGATTCGGAATCGATGGAGCGTAGCAGCCGCGTAAACCGAACAATATATCGTAGCAAACCACTGTGCACATCGTTCGTGCTACCTCTTGCTCCCTTCCTCGTGCTGCCCTTTCAAGCAACAATATCCTCAGTATTGGTACCCCACGAATAAACGTGCGGTCGCACGCGATCTATCAATATCTATCTCGCAGACGCGAATTCGTCTCGCCGCATACCCCCACCTCCCCACAGGGAGACGATCGGACGCTCGCTGTGCTGCATTCGTTCTTTGTGTATCCCATGGCCTTTTGATGCTAATAAGGGGACTAGACAAATCTAGGTCAGCGATGAAAGGCTTAGATTAATCAGTCCCTCCTACCCAACAAGAGCACGTGCTAGCTAGATCTGATCAAATTAAAAACTGATGAGGGCTCCAGACGTTGCAACTTGTATGACGTCGGTGATAGCGCCTTCAGACCTGGATTAATTGAACTTTGATAGGACTTTTGTAAGAGGTTTATTTTTGCCATCAATCTTGAATCGATCTTGGAGACCTCTTTTTGGACCCTTGATTCGGAGTATAAATGGGTTCACACGTTCACAATAATGACATGCCTTAAGTACGGCATAAATCCACGTTTTGCATGGCAGTAACCCTTAACATTGACCTCATTTATTTCGATCTAGTCGTCGATGCTAGGGGGCAGACAAAGACATCTACAAATACAGCTTCATAAAATAACAGCGTTTCAATTGAAATGAAATAAAGAATTTACCAATGCCTAGGGTCGTCGGAAAATGACGAAAATAAATGACTACAATCCGAACATGCTTTTATCTCGACTGGGCAGAGGTGTAATAATAAGAATATGGTTCTTACTTCTGCGTTTGCAATTTTAGGTTCGTACATTTTTCATGAGGTGCAAGAAATGCTTCGCTTCGAGTTACGCGTGCAGGTATATAACAACAGAATTTTGACGACGACATTCAACAAACGAGCTTATTGAAAGTGAAATTTCATTTTCGTCGACATGGCGTATTATTTTTCGATGGTAGATGGCAAAAAATACATGGAGGGTGAGGGTGCACTTAAGAAAAAAATTCATTCCGAATGACAATCGAGGTTGGCGCGAAGTGATGAAAGAATGCGCAAAAATAAAGAAAGTCCCGAAAAGGTGGTAAAATGAAAAGAGCCGCCGCGATGGTGGAAGAAAGGAAAGTGATTTCCATTTTAGCGACGGTCGCATTCGGCGCGTGGCAAATACCAATCCGTCCTGACGATAGATGAGGAAGCACCTTCTGGCGTGCACGCCTCTGACGCTTTTCGCAATAATTGATTGCTGACTGAAATTATAGAAAGCAGACCGCCGTGGTTCACACAAACAGATGCACGCGCTGCGACCTAACGGCCGCTTTGAAGTTGCCACGGAAACAGTTCAGTAAAGTTTCTCAGGCACAGCTTCGGCAAGTTATTTCAAGCATATTTTTGTTCGTATATAAATAATGAGCTGATCACACGAACAAGTCGAAAAGATAAACTTTTTAATAAGATTACCGAAACGGTTCGGACAGGTACCTGTTGACCTGTTGAACGTCGAGGGCGGGTGTTTCGGGGACCGCTTTCTGCATCGCGTGTTGCTTAATTACAGTGTTCGAGGATGCCAAAACTCGACGAAGAGCTACAACGACTTGGAGAGGATTAAGAGCGCCCTCCGTTGGTATTGCGCTAATAAGAGTGCAGCGCACTTAAACCGGGTTTAACAATCATTCCACCCGCAACCCTCACAGCGTTCCTAACGTGCCTAGAGTATGTATTAACATGTTGAATATTACGCGAGAATGCTCTTCACCACTTTGGGGAGAATTTGAATATTCTGACGTATGCAAATGGAATTGTTGTGATGTTTACAAATTTCGGACTGTTACCTTTCTTTGGACACGTATGTTCAGATTTTTCTACGTCTCGATTCTATGGTGACCACTCTGTGATTTTTCACAGTCGCAGTTTGGCTTTGGCATTTTGTATTTGTGCGGCTTTTCTAGATTTTCTTCACGACCTTCAAGCACATGTCTCTTATTAAACGCCGTGTCGCCACAAATTTATCTGATTTCTGAGTATAGTTTTCGGTATTTTTCCTTAGACGTTTATATTTAGAGTTTCCCAGAACTGGTGAAGGACACTTACAAGAAAAACATGAATTTAAATCATTTGCTTTTAACCAAACTGTGAGACTCCTATCATCGACATCCTGATGACAGAAGTCGTCAGAGTTTGTATAAACATGTTAAATGTTACGCTCGCGTGCTCCATATCACTTTTGGAACAAAGTGAATACTCTGACTTATGCTCATGAGAATTATTGTGACATTAACAAAAACAGGACTTTTATCTTACTTTATTTACATATGTTAATGTTTTTCTGTGGTTCAGTTAACTCACAAATTTCTCTAAATTTAGAGTTTTTTTCTATGGATCTTTTGTCCTCCCAAGATTTGTTTCGCCCAAAACTGGTCAATTGTTCTGACATGAAGATCATGCTTCTTAATTATTTGCTTTTAGCCAGTCTATGAGACTCGTGACATCGACTTTCTGATGCCAGGGTCCTCGGACATTCACCAAAGAGATTTGCAAAAATATCATTCTCGGCTGCTGACTATGCAATCCATAATCATCCTCGATTTTTATAGATATCAGATACCTCAAAAACCGTATTGTAAAAAATCGTATCGTTGGTCGATGTGAGCCAGTATGTCTGGCGCCAGCAGGAAGAAGTTGCGACAGCAGGTGCGACTTTCCCATCTTCCACGTTACTTTTCCGCGCTAGCACAAAGGCGGTGGGTCGCCCGTTTTTAAACATCCCCGATGGTGGCTAGCGCTCGGGGTTGCTCTTATCGCCCGATGCCGCCGTCGGTTAGAAAGTGGCGCCACTCCATAATGGATTATTTTAAGGAAGCTGCTTTATGTGCGCGCACAGCTTGCTGAAAGTATACAATGCTGAGACTGGAATTTTCATTACGTCCTACTCGCAGCATGCAGCAGTGGCCTGCGATTGAACCAGAGTAATGTGCACATTTATTGTCGTAGGACACATTATGACCGTTTGTAATGTCTTCCTTCTACTAAATATAAATATGACATAATTGCAAAGTTTTAATAAACTTTAATGAATACATTTATATTTTACTCGTTTATACCATCATATTCATTAGATAGGCTGCATTTGTAGATACAGATTGCAATAAGCCTGAAAAACGAAGATAATAAAACGAAGGAACAGAGGAAATCTTGAATGCCAATCAATCAAACCGGTATATTTTTGCAATCTCATCGCCTTATGTGCTAGTAGTAGACAATAAAATACCAAAAGTATCCAATCAACTCCAAAGTATTAATATCCATCTCATCTCACAAGATGACGGAACAATATTTTCCTCTATACCACAAGGAATTTCTTTCATCTATTTCCTCAATTTCTTTCCTCTATTCCTACAATATTTTATCTCCAATTGGCATCTATCAAAGTCCACTAGAGTACCTAATAATTCCTACGTTGGCAAATAAAACGCCCTCACGTGTTCTATTAACATGACATTTACAGTCTCAACTTGTAAAGCCCCATTGTACCGGTTTTCTATACTAAAAAGTTCTCTACTCGAATTTATAGCATTTTGGACCAACTTTTCATAACCTTGCTTTTTTGTTTTTCATAAAACTATCAACCCAGGATTTATGGGTCTTTTTACGAGACCTTGAAAATTTTAATTCCAGTGGTCGCTGAAAAAGAAGTCGGCGAATGTTGGAATACAGTATTTTACTAGCGCACCTTCCGAGGGAGGTAAATCAATAAGAATACGAAGTAAAGTGGGATATAAGGTGACTCGAATAAATTCGCCACTTAAGGGCCTAAAAGGCATAAATAAAGTTCAGCGTTCATGCGGTGTGCACTTAACTGACCGTTCCGGGGCTTATCTGCGATACGAAGAAAACAAGTCCGAGAACTTCGGGTTAAAGCCCTGTCGAGTAGTTTTATTATTATAGGAGCGAAACAAAGGCACACGCACACGTATAGCCCAGTAATCGGTAGGCCAACCCCCTATAGAGGAGAATGGCGCACAAAGAACGGCCGGAGAAAGTGTCCGAGCGCTTCGTGACCGAACAAAGCATGCAACAGTTCATTAATTAATCGCAAATCTACGTCGAGCGATTTTAATGGAACACTATAAATAAAGATTATTTGCGTTACCAGGCGACAGGGAAAAAAGGAACATTGGGTAAATGGGGAACATAAAAATGTATAATGTGAGTTAGCTGGAATACAAAACGTTTATGCCCGGTATAAATTTCAGTGAATATGGGTATTAGTGACATGCTCAGGGAGAATGTAATTTCAGAAATTATCGATTTTTTTGTTATCGAAAGTATAAAAAAATCTTATGATGCCATTATGATGCTATTGGCACATTTCTAAGTATTAATAGTTATTATTAGAGGTTGTGGTCACAACTACTCGCTTCGACAACCACTGTCACATATATAGTTGTCGCTATAACACCTGCACCCCAACAAGGAAATAAACTTTATCTCATGGAAAAACATATCGAGTAATATGATAGGCGGATGTAACAGACTATTGTAATTAGGACCCTCGAAACTTCTGAAAGTAATCCATATGAATATTAAAATTAATTCGTGATGTGTTCTTATGATACCTTCTATTGGCACATATTATTAATAGATATTACTAGAGCGTAGTAGGCCAGTTGGTAAGGTCGTAGCTTACCATGCAGTGGTCCCTGGTTCAAATCCTGGTTGTGGATGTGACCACAACTACTCGCTGCGGCAACCGCTATCACATATGTGATTGTCGTTATAGAGGTTTGCTTCACCTTGGGTAAAGCTATCAACCTACCCAATAGGAAATCATATGCTAAAAGTACTCGGAAATAGTCTGGCAGAAACTCTAGGCAATGGCCTATATCCTCAGAGCGACTTGGTGGGTAGAGGAGGAAGAACAGTTTTTTACATCCATGTAGTTTCTATGTTTTTGAATGTAAATTATGATTCAAAGATTGGGAAGGCTCTTCCACCCCAACAAGGAAAGAAACTTTCTCTCATGAAATAACACATCGAGTAATATGTTCACAAAAATAGGGAAATATAGTTCAGATAGGATCATTGTATTTAAAACTCTATATCGGTAGATGTAACAAACTGTGGTAATCAGCACGCATGAAACTTCAGAAAGTATTTCATATGAATATTAAGATTGGTAGTTAATTCATGATGTGTCCCCGTTTTGTACATCGCGAGTTTAACCGAACGCAAATCCAAAGCCACTTCGCAAATCCTCGGCCACGATCCCTTTTTAGGCTCTTATCTTTTTCATCTCTGTGAGCCGTTCTTTCGCGGCTGCGTGGTGAAAATTGAGCAGGGTTCTATCTCTCCGCGCATTTGTATTGAGAGTTGAACGACTGGGGAAATCCGATGGCGGCTGTGACACTGTTGCTCTGACAGATCCGGTTTCCTCGGCTTGGTGCACGTGACACAGTTTGGCAGCGCCAAACGCGCCTATTGCAGGTGGAAAAGGACGAAGGACGCGGCTTACCTGTGCTTCGCGGCCGGAAATACACTTCGGCTGCCGCATGTGACGTACACGGCGGCTGTGTACGCCACATGCGGCACATTGTTGCGGCCGTATTTTTCGTTTGCGATTTTGGTTTAATATCTTCTTGCTACGTATCACGGTAATAACGCACGGATACACTTGGAAATCCACAAAACACCCAAAATACGACAATACCTGTCGTATAACCCGAGGAAAATAAGAATACACGCGTAAAATTAGGAATTTTATTCTGTTTGCTATTTTAGGATGAGATATACAGCCTGTGTTATAAATATTGAGAGATTTAAGAGGACCCTACGCTAACTGTACCACGTAGTGGCAAATGAGGAACTTAAACGTGAAATTCAAACTTTGTTCTAAAATATGTCCTAATCTAATCCTAATCATAGAATGCGCAGTCTTGTACGAATCGTTTCCTCATTAAATATAGTTTGATTTAATATGAAAATTTACACCTATAGGTTGGGCAATTATTAAGAAATATATCGTGTAAAAAACGTCTTTTCCAAGAAATGTCTAGTTTAAGGTCTTTCTATTTTTTCATATTTCCCTTATATCTAGAATTATTAGGCATATATCAATCGATTCAGCGTGAAAATTTCGTCAAACTCCTGGGACAGTTTTTCATTTGATTATTTAAAACCGATATTAAAACTCATGAAAGTTGAGTCTAATAACGGCGGCGTATTTACTCACAGAAAATTACTTTAAAATACTTCTCTTTAAATATTTCACATTTATTTATATTTACCTTCTCCTTATGAACGTAAATCATATATTATTATATTGAATATTTCATTAGATAGAAAAATGTCTCGTCCTAAACATTTCACTTTTATTCACATTTCCCTTATTTCTAGAAGTGTAAGTCATGCATCAATCGATTCAGCGTGAGAATTACTTGAAACACAAGAGTACAGAAATCTGGTAAGTTGAGTCTGAATCGATGAAAAAATGATTTGAATTCATAGCAATGTGGCAAATATAAATAAAAGTGCGATCTTTATAAGGAGTCACTTCAAGTCATTTTTCTGATTTTCATGACTTTTAACATAGGTTCTAAGTAACCAAATGAAAAACTGTGTATAGTGTTTAAAGTAATTTTCATGCTGAATTTATTGGTTTATGATTTATATTTATAGAAATAAGGAAAATGTGAATAAAAATGGAATGTTTAGGAGGAGACTTTTTTTGAGATCGGCGATGTTAACGTTATTAACTTAATTTCAACGACATGTAACATGAATTATAAACATGTAATCAATATACTATTGCAGGAGATAGTGGCAAATTTCATTCCGAGTCGAATGGAATATGATTTGAATATCGTGGAGGAAGGTAAATATACATAAAAGTAAATATTTGGGAAATGTAAGTTCAAGACATTTTCTGTCAATGAAATCGTCGCCGTTATTAGACAATGTAAAACTACCTCAGGAGTTTCAACGCTGAATCGATTGATGTACGATTTATAATCCTCGAAATACCAGAAATATGAAAAAAGGGAAAAACCTAAAACTCGACATTTCATGAAAGTCATTTTCTTACACGCTATATTTTTCAAACATTGCCCAACGTCAGGGGTAAATATGCATATCAAATCAAACTATATTTATTGAGCAAACGATCCGTTCAAGAATGGATATTCTATTTATATATTATAGTAGTGTTATTCTCAATTTTCTTGAGTCTATTCATTTTGATATGTCGATTTTGCAACTTTACGCATCAATTATTTCAGATTAAATGACATCATTAAATTTGCCTTGTACATTCATTGGCTAATACAATTTTTAGCTGTTAAAATAGATATGAAGTTAACCCTCACAATTCAATATCACAAATTCCTATTTTAAATGGGACCATTTTAATTCCCTGCCGGAATGCTCGATGCTAATCGGTCTAGCAAAATCTGCTTTGATTTCTATACTGCTATATTTCACTATAGCAAAAGGGAGTTAAACATGGCTTCTCCATTCTCAAAACCAAAATATCTCTTATCATATTGTCATATTTCCCTCTGGAATAAATTACAACATCTTACAGCCAAGCAGATGAAATCAAATTAATTAATAGCACGACATTGTTCGTCGAACGCCTTATGGAATGTGAGGGTGCTTCTTGTCGTCGCACATTCAATAAAACCGAAACGAAAATCGCGTTAGCAACAACTCATGGGGAGATATGCGCCCTCCCAGAGCGTTAGTCGCGTCAGAAATCCAAAATGTTCATCGCCGCCAGCGATTCCGAATCCAACAGGGTAATTAAAATTAATGCAGCAATAATGGTCTCTTGTTGAAATCTGCTCTTTTGTCGGATGTACTCGTTTGTGGCGGCGGCCACCTCATGCTTGCGCTCCAGCGACAGGCTTATCGACTTTTATTATCGCATTATTATGACGAAAATGTGTACGATCACTAATCCGCAAAATGCCACCATCCTCTACAAACCACCCCCACCCACTTCGGCAGCTGGATGCATGCAGAATTTAATCAGAGTTAATCGATATTAATGGAATTGCGTGCCGCATTTTGTCAGTTATGCATTTAATTTGTAATTAAATCGTTAGAATAGCGCTAGCGCGCTACAGGGGAGCAATTTACATCGTTTTCATGCTTGAACAATGGCGGCATTCATTTGGCTTTTTGTGTGTGATGCCAATCTTTTTATGGCGCGGAATTGGATGATTATTTATTTAGCAGCGATAGATTGAATTGTTTGCATCATTCTGGATGTTCGCCGAAAAAAGCTCGTGAATAATCGGAGGATGATAATATTATACACCAACATGAGTGACACGCCAAAACGGTTTGCTGCTTGCAATCAGGAAAATCCTCTTTTCCTGGCGCACGTAAATATTTACTTTTCGCAATTTTGCGATGCGCATATTTCACGGTGTTTTACGGTAATGCAACTAGTCAGTCTGTACTTTTTTCCCCAGCATATACCTTTTTTCCCGTATATTTTCAGGGAAATTACCTGAAAATTTGCGGCAAAAAACTCGTTTTCGGTGATTAGGTGGAATTAAGTTATGCATGCACGCACCGTTGTTGGGGTTAATTCATTTTTATAGTTACCTGATCGACAAGCGTCCATAAATTACGCACGATTAACATATTCATATGCATGTTGCGTTGAATATTCGAGGGTTCAAACATTGGACAAATTAGTGTTATGCAAATCGGCTAATGCGTACGTTGTGTGCGTTCTACACTCGCGCTGTGCATCGAACCTTGTGCGTTTATTCACGTCGATGTTATTAATAAATTAATAAACATTGTATGGGATGCCGGTAAATTTGCATACGTTTCAAATTTGTTATTTTTTGCGGGTATGAACTCGGATTACTTGTTTTCCAGCGCATGGAATTTCGGCTGTTTTATGCCAATTTGTGGTGGGGGATGGCCATTCTATTGCATAAAAGAACATACGCTACGCATTGGCGCGCAGGGAAAAAGAACGGACCCGCCGTCAAGGAGAATGGTTTTATCCAGCGAAAAGACCGCCGGCGATTCATTGGGGAATTTGGGGTGAAAACTGTTGTTGTTTGCTTGTGAGGGTGTTCGTGTAGTTGAATGAAAAATTATACCCGACGTAGATTGAATTTACATAAGCCCACCAAAAAATAGAACTGTTTGGGTCTAGTCATTTACAAAAGGTCGCATATTTGAGAAAATAACTGGCAGATGCAAAAAAAAAAAACTCTAATTGCTTATATTTCTAATTGCGAATATTGGACAAATTATTTTATTTTGATGAACGTAGCATCAATAAAAATATGATACATTACCAATATGAATAAATCTAACAATAACTTTTAATTAAAATTTTTTGATTTTAAACCTGACGTCCTTATTTCCAGGCGAGCTATTTCAGGTTTATTAGCGTCATTTAATTAGTTATATGATAAGCTATAAAACAATGCAAATATCAATTGGTCAACACATTTGTTAAAATATCGATTCGACTTTTTGTGCTACCTTCACGCTGGCGAACAACGCGATGAATTCGAAACGGCCACCACACGTGTACCTTATGCATGCATGATTGAGAGCGGCCGCGCGTTACTTCATTTTGCTGAACTCTTCGCGCGCCATCAATCAGCCGCCTAAATGTTTCCCAACAGGGATGGCCGGCCCCCGGACATCGATCATGTCTCTCGGTCGGGGCTACACCGAAATTGGGCCGAACACTAGACCGTCCCACACCACGTCATGCATCTGTAGCTAAATGTAGTATGTGAGGGACGGAATAAGCCTGGTCGGGCAAACACCAAATTGAACCCATAGTGGGGTGGGCTGCAAACGGCAAACAGGGATGAAAAAAAAAAAGAACGCCCCGCCGCACACGCAAAAAAAATACCGGCCACTAGGGGCAGACCGTCGGAGAAGAATGAGAAAAAGAAGCAGCCCTTAAGATAAACTTATTATATCCGACCGTGCTCTCGCAGACATGGAAATCGCGTGCCGAAAAGAATGGAATGAAAATCAACGCATGCGAAAAAACGCCATGAATAATGATGTCAACTACATAAAATATCGCCTCGCACGCGGCGTATTTAGTTCTATGTTCACGCTTTATAGTCTCTGAGATTGGGCACTGTATTAGCACAGTTTGGGTTATAATAGTAAGATTCTATTGGTGCAATGGTTAAAGTTCGATTAATGCAGACCACAAGGTTCCCGGCGATGCACAGTATAATGAATTCTTGTTCAACTCTACAGAACTTGTCTACATAACATTGAAAAAGAATTGAATAGCGTACAAGACCTCAGGATGCCCTGTAAATTAATTAGAAAGAAGCATTCTCTATTCAATAAAACAATACTAGGTATATTTTCTGATGGAACTAAGGTCTTTCTGGGTAACACGAACCTAATCCCACTAAAATTAACGACTCTATATTATTTCCTAGTAACTTAACAATTACATAATTGAATTGGCCTAATAGTATAGTAGTCTAGGATGTGATTATTATTCATGGGAGTAATTTTATTGTTGATTTTAGAAAACTGGCTACGACCAAAACTCCTCAGATTGAGTTCCTAACCACTTAGATCTCATCAGGCAGAAACAATACGTCTGACTGGACTTACCAAAGGTCCAAAGACATAAGCGGTAACACCTCCCCACATTCTAACGGAATGATGCAAGCTTAAAAAGTCAGGGTGGCATTCCAAGTAGGAGAAAGATTGCAAGTGGACCACCTGTTTGCGGGATCACAAACTCCATACTCTTAGGTAGAATAGCATATGTTCCAGGTTACCAAAGAAATTACTGACCAAAAAACGAAAAAATAATCAGAGGGACCTGTATGGGCAGGCACAAGAAACTCCTCCACATGTGTGGAATCTGCACAGACCCGAGGTAGTAGTGATTAAAAAGTAAACGCCACATTAATCATAAACCCGTGTTATTAGTAATGCAATGAAAGAGGGGAAACATCACTTGCATATCTACTTGTGTAAAGTAGTGTTCGAAGTCGACAATAAAAATCCCCATATGTAAAACTAACCCCATGGATATCAGCCCATTCTCTGTTGCTTTCTAGTAAGTTATTAACTCTGGAGATAAATCGGGTTCTTGGACTGATGCTTTACGATTTAATAATTATTCTCTAAGAGCAATCTTAATTTTAAGAACTCCTTGGAATGACCAAATTCCGTGTCAAATGCTCTGACCAAATGGCTATGATCAAATTCCCTATCAAAGTAAATTCCCCTAACAAAGAATTTAACTACGGTCACCATAAGCAGATCTCTGGCATAGATTTATTGCCGGCGAATAATCAGTGGGGATTGACTTGACTTATTGCAGGCTCAAAAACAACTCACCAAGTGTCACTTCAGTCATATGGTATCAGCGGTATTATGAAAGTAGAAACACTTTTACCATCTAACGGGAGAATGTATGCTCATAGTAAGGGAAATGATCTAGAAAAAGAGTGCTGCCTATATTTTAGTTTACAAATAAAGTTATTGAACAAAAATCGGAAATTTCAGCACATACAACAGGAAGATTAAAAACTATAGAATAATCTGAGGGAGCTTTATATACTCGCTCAAGAAACACCTCCACAGGTGTGGAATTTGCCCAGACCCGAGGTGGTAATGATTAAAATGAAAACACAACGAAACGAAAATATATTGATAAAATTTTCACCTGTAAAATTAAATGATCATTTTTGCCTAAATTATGACGACATTTATTGCATTAGATCATTATATAACGAATAAATACAGACAAGAACGTTCATAATATAGAATTCAATTGGTTAATTAATCAAGACCATATTTAAAACCCAACATCATTAAAACCCTTTAGAATGAGGTAGCTAAGTGGTGAATATCGTTGTGCTATTCGCACATTGTATGTATGAAAACCGATTTCACGTCAAATGCTGTGGCGTTGACTTACATCGACATGAATGCGTAAACGCACTTTAGGCGCACTTAGATTCTTATGACGCCTACAATTAAAAAGCGCGCACATCTGTTTTTATAATGATTACATCCAGTGGCGGCGTACAGGGTAAGGCAGGGGGTTGGGAGTATAAGCCATGGTGGGAAAGATTTGAATACGGCGGATTGTTCTTAATGACTCGTTGTTTTTGCGTCGCGCGTGTATAGTGTGGGCGCGGAGGCGGCTGTCGCAGCTTTGTTCCCACCCGTCGCACCACCACCGCCGTCACCACCACCACCGCCGCTTGTCTTCAATAATAATGAACGATTCAGCCGACGGGCCAACGGGCGTCGCGCCTGAATAGGCCTGACAGAACGTTAACGAATAGCCCGCTTTTCTTGTGCTGGCGGTGACGTTCATAATGCGTTCGCAGAAGCGACGCGCATTGAATTTGTTTAATTTGAACGACAATTATTTTGCGTGAAGCATGCGTGTACCCAGTGAATTGGAATGAAGCTTTAGGATAATTTATTGTCTCATGGTTTAATTCGAACGGTTTATTTTGTTTTCATCTATTTTCGGCTGATCGAGCACGTCTAGTTCATATTCCATGTTACTTCTCAATGTAGTGTCGCATTGGGTAGACCTTGTTCAGAATACTGTGCCATGTTATGTTTTTGCTCAGGATAAAATTATTAAATGTTGGTGAATGAAATAGGGTAAATGTATGTTTTACGGGTTTATTACAAAAATTATACAACGTACGTTTCGCTTTGCAGCATCGTCAGGTACTAAGGAAAAACTTAAACTTACAGACTATTTATACAAATTTTCGTGAATGCTGATGGCGATAATATGTCTAGATGGTCATTTATGAGGTGGACATTTTTCTGTAAGGCGCGCTTAATGTCAATGTTTTCTAGCATGTTAAGTTTATTGCCTTTTACGCCTGGGTGTAAAAATTTGAGTTATGAGATAAATATAGTCGGAAATCTCGTAGTTTATTGTCCTGCTGAATTTTAAAAACCCAATTAACTCTTGTTTC
>WSZQ02013324.1:21542-35690 GCA_019419845.2 Weissflogia rhopalogaster | reverse complement strand
TTCCACATATTGAGAAACACTGCAAATCGAGTTCCCCCTGGATTTCCCGCATGCTTTTAGCTCTGCACCAACGAAACACACCCAAAAGTTGCATGTGTTCGCTCGTAATCTATTACTTTTACTCCCTTGGCAAATACGCGTATGTGGAGTGCACATTTGCTAATATGCCGTCGAGTTACTACCGTAATTAATAATCTAATGTTATTAATGACTCACTTGGTTAAGTTTATTTGCGTTCACTTTGTTTTGAGTTTATAACTGTCATATTGGTTTATACAATTTATAAATTATGTATTTATATAAATTACATAGTAGATTGTATAAAACATTCTGGAATATAATTATAATGTTCATGAAATTACGTTGAGCTCTTTACTAAACTTTAACGAATTATAAATAACGGTGGTTCATCTTTATTCGTTCTATAAAGTTTGTGTAAGTTGCGTGCATACTTTCCAAATCTAGTACGTCTGGTATATTAAATATATGTAATAAAAGGAATAGGTGTGGTTTCGGAGGAAATGTGGAAGATGGAGGTGAACGTAGTGGGTGTGGACTCGAAGGATTAACATGGTGTCGCTTCGCGACTACGAAATTGATTATATAGATTTAAAGGATTCTTGAAGGTTTTGCAGTGAAAGAGGAGCGCAAGCCATCAGGCTTGGTAACTGTGAATTCACCTTTGGGGTTTTTAGGTTTTCCAAGTACAAAATCAATTGGAAGTATATGGATAAGTCAGCTACAACAAAACGAACGCGTATAAACGCAGCAATCACCTCTAATTAGCCTTGCACTCATGCATAACGATGAATTATAACAAATTGTGCGAAAGGAGAGCATGTCACGATATGCGAAGCGAAACAACTCAAACGGCTCAACAGTTTAATGAAATCATACGCTGTGAACCGCAAAACATACATATTTCTTATATTTTATGAAATACACAAGTTTTCAGAATGATTCATGCAAAATAGTAGAAATTCAATTTGTTTTTTTATCAGAAAACACTTTCGAATACTAGATTCCAGTTTAGCAACACATTTTCTAGTTTAAAACACTAGTATTACTTTAAAAACACCTTTAATAGTTATTTTAACGGTTTTTCCAACGAACTTTTACACACAAATATTTAAACTACGAATATTTTGACAGTTTTGATATTTCTTTGACAGAAATATAAAAGTATTAAAATTTGCAAAATAAAGCTAATTAATCTAAATACATGTACAGTTTTTAAATAGTATAAAAATACTTATTTACTTATAAAATATTCATACATTTATGAAGTTAAAATTGATTTAATTTTATAATGTATAAAAAGTTGCCTATGTTAACCTCAAATATTTTGTAACCGCAGTGAATCATGGGAGAGTGTAAACCAGTGTAAACAATAAGTTAACCTACAATTATCCCTAATCAGTAATAGTTTACGTGATAAAACGATCAAATAGCGCTTGATATAAATGGTGATAAGTTTTAAACGCCGCCTGCACGTTTACAGAGGTAAACTAACCCATAAATTCCGCAGTCGTTGCTTACTTTCATACAAAAATCGCCAAATTTTAGCATATGTCAAAGATGAAACAAGAGGAAAGAAAAGACTCGAGAAATCTATGGATTTGGGGTATTTGTGTACACATCCTCACGTTTACCTTCGTTTTGGATTTGTATTTCACGTCGCCGATTAACCATGGCATGACACCGCATAAAACACTCGGTGAGCCTTTTGCCAAACGCGTTGTTGTGATTATTGCTGATGGTTTAAGAGCGGAATCAATATATCCACAGAAGAATTGGAACAGGGTTAAGTATTTAAGGTAAATTTTATTTATATTTGATTGTCTTTCAGTGCGCTTTGATGGGTTCATGTTAAATGTAAGGTTATACGATTGATGTTGTGTGAAGATTAGATTGTTTCCGTAGGTATTCTTGAATTTAGTGTCATTTTTAGTGATTTAAGACTGAATAAAAGCTGCTCCTGGGGTGTAGTCAATACAGGTGTGCCTACAGAGTCAAGACCTGGACATGTAGCGATTTTTGCGGGCCTAATGGAGGATCCCAGTGCGATTTTAACTGGCTGGCAGGCGAATATTGTTGAATTCGACTCAGTTATTAATGAAAGTAACTATGCTTGGTCGTATGGAAGTCCGGATATTGTTAAAATCTTTACTAAGAAAGGTAAATAAAATTTTTAAACCATAAGACCCTTGATAAGGGTCAATATTTTAGAATTGTCCTCATAACCTACAAAATCTTAACCATAACAAAATAACCTAACCTATAAATCCATAAAACTGAGAAAACTAACTAAACATGTTTATATACTTTTAGATAAAATGAAATTAACAGTAGATTATTATGATCCTGACCAGGAAGATTTTTCTGGACGTACATCAACTGAAAACTTGGATACATGGGTGTTTAATAAAGTCGAGGAGCTGCTAACACCAGCAGGAAATTCCTGCGAGGCATTAATGATTCGTAAGAGGCGGCAGCGACGCCGAATTCAAGAGCTACATCAGGAATTGGCAGTCGAACGTGCCAGATGCAATGCATTACTGGAGAACTGCGAGGCTGGTGCGTCGTATCGTGATTGCTATGCACGCACGCAACCCTGTCGCAGTGCTCTGACTAGTCGGCAGATTGAGGCGACAGTGAATGAGGCGGAAGTGGACCTTGAAACCCTCGAACTACTGCCCTGTCTGAAGGGCTACGATAAAATTGCTTCCCGTCAGCTTGGTGCCCAAGGAAATGTGTTTTTCCTCCATCTTCTTGGAATGGACACGGCTGGGCATGTACATAAACCTGATTCTAGGTAAGTTTTTTGAGTTTTACATATAACTTTAGAGGGCTAGGTTTTATTTTATCGTCAGAATAGAGCATAATGAGTAGTTGAGGAAGAATTAACAAATATTTGCTATGAAAATATGATTTCGGTAAAAATTAATCGGTAGACAACGCAAATATCATAAATGTCGATATTTGGGTTGCCTACACGCCAATGTTACTTAACTAGTTTGTAAGCAATTGTAAACGATGAAATCTTAATGAATATAATTTTATAGGTTAGTTTTCAATTGTTTAATAGCTTTTAATATACTATAACCTAAAATATCGTTCTGTATTTTCAGCGAATATTTAGAAAATTTGCGCGTAGTCGACAAAGGTGTCCGTGAAACCGAACTCCTTTTCAACGAATTCTTCAACGACGATGCCACCACCTTCCTCTTTACAGCCGATCATGGCATGACGAATTGGGGCTCGCATGGCGATGGCACCGATCATGAAACCGAAGTACCCTACATCCTCTGGGGCAAAGGCGTCAAGTACAACAAGATGCGACAGGATTTGAAGCAAACTGACCTCGCACCCCTCATCGCCTCACTTATAGGCATTCCAATACCAATCAATTCTGTTGGTATCCTCCCGCATAAACTACTCAACGGCAGTTATAACCAAATCGCTGAGGCTGTCCTCGCGAATGTTATGCAACATGTCGAGCAGTATAAACTGCTACTACGAGAGTTTGAATTCGACTCGTTGTTTACCGAGTTTCCAGCCTTTCGTGATGGTTACGTTGATAGAACTGTGCGGACTATGAGAGAGTTGCTAAAAGATGGTGATTCCGAGAGGATGGTGGTGCGTTTGGGTGAGGAGTTGATGCGTGAGACTCTGCTTGCGAACGCGTATATGGCGCGATATTATATGAAGCCGAAGGTCGTCACGTTGATGCTGGGATTTGTTTTGTGGATCGTTTATCTTTCTCTGACGGTCCACGTCAAGGATGAGAAGGTTATGAAGTCGTGTCGGCGATCTCTGCGTATCGGAGCCGTTGTCCTGATGTTTGTTACCTGTATTTATTTGAAAGGTATGTTGCTTTTTGTTTTTTATACGTTTATTCGATTGGTTTTCTTTGTTTGAATATTTTTTTAATGTTTATTTTTCATTAGCATTTTCATTCTATCATTATTTTCTTTCATTAAATCAATATTTTCTATTTTTATAACTTTTTAAAGATAAAAGGGAATGTTATTGAAATATTCTTAGGTTAGATGATTGTTTTTAGGTTACTTTAAGTTAGTTAACGGATTTTGTTTAGGTTAAATTTGATTAGTTTACTGTTTTTATACGTCATAACCTCCGATATATGTCAAAAATGTTATTTAGGTTACTGGTTAGATTCTTGGGTTTTCTTATAATATAATTGATATGATATATATTAGATATTTGGGGTTTCTTCTTAGATTTTTAAATTCGTGTTTTCTGATTGTTCTAAATTTTCTCGATTCGAGTTTATTAGGTGTAAATTTCTAGGTTTTACTATCTTTTATGTTATATATTGCATTATAATTATTTAAATTGAAAACAGTTAGGTTAGGTTAAGTTGCAAAACATATTAATACAATGCCTTGACATAACCTAAAAATATGAATGTAGTAAGAGGTTCTTATGCGAACTGTTCCACAAGATATACGTTAAATGTCAATATAAACCAAAATCAGGAACAGACCACATTTACATGTCAATAAAACTCGGCATTTTACTGCATTACCTTTGAAATAAGGTTTGGCCAACTTTAAGTCCCGTAAATTCCTTTTTTGTTTGTTTGATTTTACCGAGCATCGACTGCTATGGTCATTAGCTCTATTCAATTCTTTTTCAATGTAATTAGTCATATCAGAGGCCAACGCTTGATAACAAGAAGAATTTACTTTAATATGCATCCCCACCGGGAACCGAACCGGGACCTACCTCATGGACAGTGGTCATCGACCATACCACTGCGCCACTTGGCTGGATAAAAAAAACATAAAATATATATTCATAAATTCTAACCAAAAATATAACCTGAAAATTGATTTACAGGCTTACATGTGAAATATTTTACATACCTGTATCCAACTTTTCTTCTGTGTATTGCCATGAAATTTGCTGAAGATCAATCTGTGGTTAATCAATTATGGATCGTTTTAAACCAGCACAATCGCACGAAATTCCTCTCGAGAACCATGATTTACGCCATTTTGGTACAACTCTTGGTGTTTGGTTTTTTCAATCGATTGTTCTGCGCTATTGTTGTTGTCATACTGGCATTTTGGTTAACCCAAAATAAGTTGTCCGTAAAAGCGAAAATTACATGGATGGTGGTGACTTGCACCCTTGCTCTCTTGCAAATTTTCGAACCTAGTACGAAATTTAATTATTATGGACTGTAAGTATAAAAATATTTTTAAAAAGACATCACTTTTTGTTTCCATTCCTTTTTTATGTTTATTTTAGGACAATTGGTTCTGTGCTATGGCTAATAATCTATTTAATAGTTGTGTATCCGCATGGTGTGGCCTATATAAAGCGATTTGACTTGAAATATAAGACGACAATACGTTATATTCTCCTCTCGCCTTTGGTGGGTTTCGGAGTTGCGGTGTTGAATGCATTTTATGTGGCTTACGCCTTTGATTCCGAAATGGGATACTCGGATCTGAACTTGGTACTTTCTTGGGGCATCACTGGGGTTGCCATTTTGTTGATACCGGCAGCTCCGAAAGGAATTCTGACGCGATTCGGTCATATTTGCGGATGTCTCTTAGTTCCTTATGTTTTAATGGCTGTGAATATCGATCTTATTTTCTACGGTGTATTGGTAGTGACCCTTTTTTATTGGTTGGAAACGGAGGCTAAAATACATTCATCTGATTTGAAAAATTCAGGACAGTCTCTAGAGAAACTTCACTTTTTGGTGGATTTTACAAAGAGTACCAGGATTAATGTTTCGACGTTATATCGACGAACTTATTTTTATGTAAGTTTTTTCGCTTGTACCATTTTTCTTTATACTTTCCTTGTATTTTTTTCTTTATACAATTTTGTTTGGGGTATTAACGAATTTTGTTTTGGGTATTAACACATTTTCTTTGTGGAATAAACAAATTTCGTTTCAGCTCTCGTTGACTGTATGCTACTTCTTCGCCATCGGCAACATGGCCTCCTTTAACGGCTTCGATCCCCAATGGACCCGGGCGTATGTGGCCACCTTCAATCCGTTTCTAATGGCAGCTTTAATCATCTTCAAAATGGTCACCCCGTTCTTCCTGATTACGTGTGCCTTTTACGCGATTGTCCTATACTCGCGTATGGACGACAGAAAGGCGTTTGCTGTTCTTTTGTTGTTTTTGGAACAAATGGTCTTGAATTTCATGCTTTTTATCAGAAACGAAGGATCGTGGAAGGAGATTGGCAAGTCGCTGTCGCACTTTGTTGTCATGGAAGCCATGGCTTTGGTCATGTTAATCTTTTTTGGGTTGGCACGATACGTTTGTTCGTTTCGAATTGGTGACGCCGGTACCGGGTATGAGGAGAACGATTTTCTTCTAGAAACGGGTAGGTTTGATGTCGAAGACGAAGACGGTGCAGGTGGAATTGGTTGTGAGAAAATAAAGAAAACTTGGTGGTATATGAGTCGGTGTGTGTACCCTGAAACTGAATCATCACCTAGTTCCCAATCCTCTGATTCCCTGTTGGTTAGGACTCCTTTGTTATCCCCGTCATTGGTTGCCTTTTACGTAGAGGGTAATGCGAGTCCCCATGAAGACTTTACAATTGTTCCCAAGGTCAAGTCACAGGAGGTTCAGTGTCGATTTGAAGATGAGGTTAAGACTTCTAAGGAATTTAAGAAGATTCCTGATAAGGAACAGGGGGATATGTGCAGCCGGTCTAAGACAGAGATCTTTCAAGTTGGTTTTGATCTTGGTATTGCAGCAACTCTTGAGCATTACAGAACAGATAATTGTCGTCGAAGGAAGAAGAGTACCTTCGGGGCCAAGACACATATGTTTAAGTCTGCTGGAAAACCTGAGGAAGTTCAAATTGAACCTCTTTCTGAAAAAGAGCCTTCCCTTGAGAACCCCATAGCCTTAGTAGAATCTTTCAAATCACTTAAAACGTTGACTTCGGAACAACCTTTAGAAACAAGGAGCAGTGGTGACGATGGGGACGACGAGGATGATCTAGAAAGACCCTTGGATTATGGTAAAGGTGATGGGACTAGAAATTACAAGAAAATTAAGAAGGATTGGTGGAAGGAGTTTAATTCCCAAACCTGTGTAACTCTTTCTGAACCCTGTAATCCCATCAGTAATCCTAAGTTCCCTTCATCATTGTTAAGCTTCTACGTGGGAGCAAAACAGTCAGATTCTCAGGACGTGGAAGTTCAGTGTAAATTTGAAGATGAAGTTACGTTTTCTAAGACTACTGAAGGCTTTAGGCTAAAGTCAATTGGGACTTCCAGTGAACTTTCTCCAAAGGCTAACATTGATGTTCAGGTGAGCACCATAGACTTAGAAACTTTAAAGTCAAGTGACTTTAAATCGGGGGGATCTGAAAATATACCCCATGAATCAAAAGATATTAAGAAAGTTCGTTTTGTCGATGTCACAGACATGACTAATGTCGATCTCTCTGAAGAATGGAAACCCATAACTGTGCAAGTAAAAAAGAATCCAGTCTATGACTTGTCCTATTACGACGTTTTCCCGACGGTCGACAAGATACAGGCTAAAGAATTGCGTGATATTTACAACAAACCTTTCGTTTTTGAAGAAGGCTATCTGAATATTGGAAGTCAGTTTAATACAACTGAGGAGGGTGAAAATGTTGGAATGATCTCAAAACCTAGTTATGATGATATAGACTGTCATTTTTATACTACTCAATATTCTGAAACCAGAGTAAGTGTTCCCAAGACAGGGTTTCAGGCCCATTTTGTTAAGAGGAGGTATATGTATGATTTTAAACGAAATCGGAGTGTACCTCACTTGGAGACAGTTCAAAGAACCATCGTCAGTAAAATTCCAAGTGAAATTGATCTGTCTAGTAGGATGGAGTATGAAAGAATGGAACACCAAAGTGAGGAATGTCTAGATCGAACCTTAAACAATCAGGAAGAACTGGGAAACCGCCTTCAAAAACAGCTGGAGTCGGTTAATATAAGTAAAGCAGTCTATTCGACTCTGAACACTGGTAGAGACGTCTCTTCCAAGATTAGTATTATTCGTACAGAGTCGTATTTTAATGCCAATGAGTTGGAACCAGCTGGGAGTAGGATATTTCGTGGTTCGCGCACATCTTTCAACTCCCCGGATGTGCTTAAATTAGCACCTGGTCTTAGCAGAGAGGAGTCTATGTTCTATTTTATGTCTGATAAACAAAAGGCGAACCTACTTGAGAAGTTGTTAGCTTCGGATCGACCCAAGACTAAATATGAGCATGCTTTTATTAATAATTATTTCAATGAGTTGATTAAGAAAGCGAAAGATCAAGAGGATCCTTTGGTGTGGATATCATCTGGGAGTTCCTCAGCTTCAACAGGGGATGATCAGGATGCTTTTGAAGTACTCCATAGACAGGCGGTAAGGAATGAGAAGAGGCGAAAACGGGAACATCGTAGGAAGGCTAGGGAACTACTTGCAGCTGCTAAAAAGCGAGAAGAAGAGAGGTTGAAACAAGAGAAGGTGTTGATGAAACGTGCTGAAGAAGCTCGTAAAGCTGAAGAAGCTAGGAAATTGGCTGTCATGTACCAGAAACGGAAATCAACTATAGAATTGGCGCCTTCCCAAGCAATCTTTAATTTGGGAGAGACTACGAGAAGTGAAATTAAAGTTTCAAATTCTCAGGAAGATGAAGCGATTTTGAAGTTATCTATTACGGAAGGTGCAATAGGTTTTCCCGAAAGTGATAGTGATGAAGATAGGTATGAAGTAACAGGTGGAAATGAACCTCGAGCAGCTTTAAATGTCTTTAAGCAGATGTCTCAGAAGATTCCCAGTTTTAGTTCCCTACTCAGTTTGTTCAACAATGATTCCTTACAAGAAGCAGAGTCTGGGGTGGATTCTACAGACTTTAAAGACAATTCGCCCAAACACGGAAATGTCCCATTTAGACAGCCTCGACAGGAGAGTGGTGTCACCCAACCAACACAGGATCAACTTGACATTTCGAAGAAAACTGACTTTGGCACGTCATCTAAATTCCCGGAAACACATACACGTAGGAAACGAAAATATCCTGGATTTGAGAGTAAATCACGAGTAGATCGGTTTTACGATGACCAGCAGCAATTAGCCAAGTCTCGACGTAGGTCGGTGCAATGCGGTGGGCGTCTGAGACTATCTTCTGCCAATGCCACCACTCGTTCTACCTGCAAACATGCCCAACGACCGGTCTGTGATAAGTACGACAGAAACGTTTGTGTTCGCAAGCGTCCCAGCGAAAGGTTCCTCGCCAACGCGATGGAGATGTCGATGATACTGGGCAATTTACCCTGGAGTTTGTCAGATATGACAGAGCACATTGCCAAACTGCCTATTCGTGTGGTGCCCGGTATGCTCGCCGATGGCAATTTTCGCGCCCTGAATCCAGCGATGGTTTCTCGTCTCAGATCGGATAGCAGGCTTCGGTTCTCTCCCAGTGAGGGGACGATCTTGGAGGAATGTGAATCGAGGGTGTTCAATGAGAACCTGCCTGATTCTTCATCCAAGAGTCAAGTGG
Organism: Weissflogia rhopalogaster; assembly: GCA_019419845.2. Classification (NCBI taxonomy): domain Eukaryota; kingdom Metazoa; phylum Arthropoda; class Insecta; order Coleoptera; family Staphylinidae; genus Weissflogia; species Weissflogia rhopalogaster. The sequence goes on along the minus strand of WSZQ02013324.1, from coordinate 26,144 downwards.
CGAGGCAGTCGAGAAGATCAACAAAATCCACTTTGGTGAAATGCCATTCGGATTCTACACTTCCTCCTTTCAACACTGCTGCTAGAGGGTCGTCATCAACTCAAATTTCTATATCGGAAGCAGCGACGTCAGATTGGAGCGGGTGGTTAAAGAATCGGAACAGAAATAGTGCTAAAAGGGACACTGCCGATACTGTGGATGGGAATCAGTGGAGTATGTTGAATTTGGATAATATCTCCCGACAGTTTTCTCCAGACACACATGATTTATGTATTGAGTCTATGCCATCTAACATGCTTACAGAACCTGAACAAATTGATCAACTTGACAAATGTGAATGTCCCAACAATATATGTATATGTCTAAAAGATCTAGGTTTTGATGAACCTAGAAAAACAAGTTTGCCTATTGATGTAGTTCTGGAAGTTACGGGTCCTGTCGAGGAACATCAAAAATCTGATAGGTTCCATTGGTTATCCGACAATGATGACTCTAACAACTCCCATGTAGAAGAATGCCCGGGAAGCAGTCACACCCCTCGGTTTATGCAAGACGCAACGAACCCTTCCAAATATCTCGTTAAAGTTGAGAGTTGGCTCAATCAGATGGGACAACAACCTGAAGACGTCGTTCCAGTTGATGAGAAGAATACAGACTCAATCTTCGAGACCATCAACTCTCCAATCGAATCCCCAGACTCTAGTGTGAACTCTGATGATCTGATCAGGAATGAATCATCTTTCTCAGAAATGAAGAAACAACGCAACTGCTCTCCTCAGAGCAAAGAAGTGATTGATATTAATGATCTCTTAGAAATATCATCTGTCAATGATTCACTCTCGATGGAGATTGCTCGAGGTATGTTACAAGAGCAGGAGGCGTTTAAACATTGTTCTCTTCGTAGTTTAGTGGAGGCTCAGGAGCTTGTCATGTTCGTCCTTCGATGTGCACGTAACATCAAGGATCGAGACTCCAGTAATGTCTATGTAAACACGGATATCCTCTCTGATCCCAGATGTAATATTAGAGATATCAAGACGCAAACGGTGACCCCGTCGACGACGACGATCACCACGCAAGCTATGAGCTCCCATAATTGTTGCGTGGACGTTTGTACGGTACAACCACCTTTATCATCTGTTGGTAGTCAAATGCGTCCATTCCAGTATCCAAGGAAGCATCGTATCCTAAATAAACATGTCCAGGCTACCTGTAAGATGACTGACAACCATGCTCTTACTGATTGGCAGGTACTGAAGACCACCACCAATGTTGGTATTCAACATTCGTTTAGTGATGTTGCTGTGAATACGAAATCTACAAGTTTTTCCACACGCGGTGTTCAGTTTAATGGATCAGGACCGTATCAAACGCCTATCAATATGCCTAGGAAGATATTCCGGGAAGTTGGTCTTGATCCAATTACACCTGTTTGTGCTTGTTCCGTAAATATTCCTGTTAATTCTAATGATAATACAAGTGATGATTATGCATGTGATCTATCGACTGTCCGAGAGTTTCATGGTTCTGTTGATCACCAATCTTCCTCGGACAATGAAGATACCACACAACCAGAGACTGCTTTTTCAAGAACAGTGGAGAATCTAAGAAAAGCTTTCAATAAGAAAATCTCTGTGAAAGTAAATACGAAGAAGGAGACCGGGTCATCTGGAGAGTCGGGTCAATTTGATGAATTCCAGGCTAGTTCCCAATTGATTAAAAGTGAATTTTTGAATGAGGGCCATTGTCAGAGTGGCGAGTTCCATCATAATTCATATGAGCAGATATCATTTAGTATGTTTAAATGTCCTTCGAAGGTGACTTCTCCGCAAATACTCCCTCCCTTGGAGGTAAAGTTTGAATCACCGGGGGCTCAAAGTAATGCAACGAGTATGGACGATCTTTTTGATCCGTCAACGCTTGCCGAAATACCGGATATCAAAAATGATTCGTCAAGACTGCGCTTGGCTAAACGGAGGACCACAAGGGTTGCAAGGATGGGTTGGTGTCCTGTGCCCTCACCACCGAAGGAGTATACTAATACCTATGCAAGGATAGACGCGTGTAAACCATTGTTACCTGCGTTACAAGCTATTGCCGAATTAAAGCACCTTCCGAATTCACGACCTAAGGTTAAGTCGGTTCCGAGGACCGATTTTGCGCCTTTAAAGGAAGAGCACCCACAGACTGCGATGATCTTAGCTACGTTGATGCAGGCTACTGTTACACCGACCATCACCACTACTGTTGCATCCATGGGGGTGAAGAAGCAGAAAAGTTCGCGGAACTTGACGACCAAAATGCGATCGGATCGGAAATTGTTGAAATGCGAGCAAATTACGGAGATCATACAGCGATGTCGGAAGCTGGGGATGAACTATAATGAAATATGCAAGAAGATTGAGCTGGAGAAGTTGAAGCGTCATTCGGGCAAGTAGCTAAGGGTTGGTTTGTTTATGGTTCTGCGATTGTTTGCAAATAAACTCATTTCCTACGTTAAGATTTACTAATTGTAAGATTGGGGACAAGTATAAAAGGTTGGTAGTGAGATTCATCAGAATGCCTATGAGGTCATGTCATGTTGATGAGATGTACATGCTACCATCCTTTACAGGCTACATTCCTTAGACTAAAGCATAGGCAGCGTAGTTGGCAACTCCACATCGGTTCTTGTTCTTTCTGAGTCGCATATAGCCGTTTTCTCCCCAGTGGCTCCCCCACCAGTTTTTAAGGATCCAAGCGTCTTTTGTATACCCTACCAATAACATGGCATGGTTTACTGTGTTTGAAGAACAGGCCTCATCGTCATAGACTCCTTTACTGAAATCAGTCTTTGAATCAACCAACTTTTTTTAACTAGCTAACGTATACTTACTGATAGAGTTGGAATGTCCGGGGACTGGCGTTTATACTAGCTGCAATGGGACCTATTCTGGCAAGGGCCACTTCAAGGGCTCGTTCATCTCTTGCTGGCAAGATGGCCCAGGAACTAATATTGACCATGGCTCGATCAGTTTTGAAGTCACATTTTTTTTGCTAGGAACACACGTGTTAGACTTCCTCCTAGTCAATTTAGCAGTTCCTAGTATGTGAAAAGTCACCTACCTTGGCAAGATATGGATAGTCTTGATAAGCCATAAGTCCTCCACACTTATCGATGTATTTAAGAGTGTTTCTAAGAGAGCCACCACCGCAACCATAGTTTCCAGTGGATACACTGCAGTCTATGATCTGTTGCTCACTCAGGGGAACCAATTTGTTCGTCTGTTTGAAGATCTGAGCCTGAAGGACAGTCGCGATGGAGAAGGCATAGCATGAGCCACAATCTTTTTGATTGTAAATCGGCGTTTTGAATCCTTTTTTGCGCCAGTCTAGTTCCTCAGGGATGTTATGAAGATAGTGAAAGAAGTCCCCGACGATTTCCGGGTCTGGAGACTTGCGATGGTTGCTGTGGGTTAGTTTTACCATTTTTTGGAGGTATACTTGAGGTGGCTGGAAGGATTACTATCAATTTTTGGTATACTATCATTGGTGATTGTTCAATTACCAGGTCACTTAGGTGATTGTCTTTGATGTAGAAGCTATGTTTTCCTTCATCAGCTTCCTCGTTATGTCTGACGATCTTCTGCATGTTGTCCTCCCATGCTTCTCGACGGGTTTCGTCGTGGTCACCATGGTAAGTTTTATTAAATCGGTCCTGAAATTTCGAATTTTGTTAAGTAAGTCTCTATCCTATGTTTTTAAAGTCACCAGGATTATGGACCAGGTCTAGGTCCAGAAAATCTATCTAGGGCTGGAATCTGTGGTGGTCACAAGTCTTAGAATATAATTAAAAGCCGTAATTGTTTTAGGGATGAACTTTGACTGGTAATACCAAGTTTAGGAGTAACAGGGGAATTTCTATGCATACTTGGAAAAGTACCTATGTCCTATGCTTTCAGAAAACTCTAAGAGATTACAGGGACATTTCTAGGAACTGACTATAGCTAGTTCCAGGGGTCTTGGTATCATTGGTGGTCAGAAGTCTAAGGGTCTTCGATTAGTGGCTGAATGGGTAGAGGGAAGAATTTAAGAGCAACATATGCTTCAGAGGAATAGTGGAAATTGAAATAAAAATATATTTGAGGTTTGGTTGTTCCAATTTTAATGGTAGAATGCTTATGTATCGTTGTAAATGTTCTATTGATCCCTCAATGGCTTCAGCAAGACATTGAAGGCCTATGCATCCTTCAGAGATATTACATAATTGGAATATGCATAGTGTAAATGTTCAATGGGTGTAAAAATTCGATCAGTTCCTTCAATAACCAGATTATGAAATAAAAGGGCAATAGCTACTTCAGAGGAACTGGAGGTAACTGGAATATGGAGATCAGTACCATAATGTACGGGACACGACTTATAGGGCAACGCATGCTTCAGAGTAATGTTAAAAATTGACAAAAATAGGAACCTTTGACAAATAAACAGGAACCTTTCTAGAAAATGTCTATAGCAAGTGTCACTGCACTTGGTAGTGCACTAGACACTTTTGGGACGCATGCCAAAACATTCTGCGCCTCATTTCGAAGCCAGGAAGCTGCACTTGAAAATTCAAAACCG
>WSZQ02013324.1:0-10649 GCA_019419845.2 Weissflogia rhopalogaster | reverse complement strand
CCAAATTTCCAAAACGTATACTACATAATTTTCTATTTAAATATAGCAAACAAATATTATAAGGCTTCATGTCATTTATAAAATGAAATAACAAAAGGGATCCCAAATCAAAAACAGAAGGAATATATTTATAAACTTGCAGTAAAAAGAAAATTATTCTCTGATGATTATTCGCTTCCAAAAGTTCCAAAAATTATATAATAAACGAAATAAAATACGAAACGTGTTTGCCATCGTATGAATGTAATCAAATCCTTATTTACCTACTCTACACTTTTTACTGTTGTACTACGCAAATGAAGTAATTAAATCACAGTTTCGTAGGACAGATTTACAAGTCACTGGCGTTCATCACTGCGACAACAGTGTAATAACGCATATACAATCAAATATTTGCAAAATGGAAGCCTGAATAAAGCGTTGTATATATTTTAGAAGGACACCAGGCAGGCAGGCAGCGTTGAGTCTACCCCGAAACCCCGAATTCTTTATTGTCACTCTTGACTTTTCAAGTACGGTTGACCGCACCTTCATTGTTAAGTTAATCGTTTACAACACCGAAAAATCAATTTGTACACTGGGTTAAATGAAACGAGCCTGTCCGTCGCTCTCACTTTCACAACCACCCGGCATTGGACAGTTCGTCCCTTCGTCCGAGCTGAGCTTGTCACGTCAGCGCGTCGCTAGCGCGTCACAGTTGGCAATGCGCGTCGCCGACGTCTCCGGGGTTTCTTTGTCATATCTTATGTATAAAAAGGAGATAGGTGATGTTCCAACCCCTAAGATATGCCAGGTACAAGACATGCTGACGTGATAAGCTCAGCTCGGACGATAAGCTCAGGTTAGAAACACTGCGAACACTGTTGTGAACTGTATTTAGTCCTGAAACCCACATACAGATGGCGCTCCTATGGAATTTCGATTTGATCAATATTGATAATATCTATATTTCCAAGACAATATTTAGATTTTGATATATCGAAAAATTGGAAATATCGATTTCGGCAAATATCGATATTCCATCATCGTCTGACATGTCTGCACTGCATGCGTCGCTTCTGCGCTTCAGGTGCTTAATTTATGCAGTGCTCTTTCTTTCGGAATATTTTAGTTTAAGTTTGGGCATCCTGTGCAAGCACTTTATATTTCGAAAATTTTACGATGTTATATTGCCACTGATACTTATCACAACAATGGGAATATGGCATTTGTGAGTGCTATTGTCCTGTTTAGTTATACTTTCCGAATGGCACTCCTTCGGTGGTACGGGCACATGCGACGCATGCAGGATGAAAGATTGCCCAAAATATCTTGGACATGCAAACCACCAAATAACAGAAAGCGGAAGCCAAGAAAATAACCAAGTGCAAGAGGGAATAATAGGAAATACTCAAGCAAAACCATCGAAATTCTCGATACACTTTTTAGACACCTAATAAGAAACTAAAAATGTTTTGATTTATATGAATTGTGTAAAAATATGAATACAATTGCATGTTAAACTCAAATCAACTTATTCCCAGACATCTTACATCTACAAGATTGTTACACACGCAATAATTACGGAGTAATTCCATTGATTTATGAGTAAACTTGAAACTTAGACCGTAACATACATTTTCTGCGATGAAGGGCATCGAAAGCTATGCAATTCTGGCATGGGTTTGCAAATATACTTCACACAATCACCTGAAAATCAGTTAAATATTATTCAACAATCAGTATTTACATATAAATTCATCTACATACATCTAAACGTCTAATAAATGCACTTAATTAATAGTCAAACACCTGCAGAGAAAATAAATCAAGAGGAATAGTTTTGTTTAAGGAGGAGAGCCTCATTTACCGGCTCAAAAATCTTTTTTTTTAATTGACTGGCAAAATAAACTTATTAACCAACAACTAAACTATTTAAGAATGTTCGGCCAAAATTTCATGTCGATTATTGCAATATTTACGAAGTTATGGCTTATACAGCTCATAAAAAGTATTGTATTCCATCTTTAGACGCATAATTCTTGCGTGCACGATTTAGAAAATTATGCTAAACCGATTAGCCTGAGTAGCAGATTACTTTATAGCTAATTAAATTCTTTAAAATATGACGTCAATTGTTTTTGGAGTTTTTTTTTCTTTATGTTTCAAAATGAACATTTTTATTCGAAAACTGCTCAATAAATTTAAAACTCTAGAAAAACCTGCAATTGTAACATTTTCTTCAAAATACTCAACGTCATATTCAAGCTAGTTTTATAAGCTTCACAGAAACGTTTTGGTTCTTCGTTTTCGATCAAAGTTCAGAACGCTAGAATGTACGCAGTGAAGCAACTACAAAGAACTAGGTGATATAAACATTGCATCCATTTTAAAAATGAAATATCAAGAACACGAAAATAACGACAAAAAAAATACACTGTGCTTATGAATGATGCAATAAATTGCCATGGCATTTCAAACCGAGTTTTAGTACCTGAGGAAAAAATCGTGAAAATCATGTATTTTCAATGTAATCAAAATCAAAAATCATGTAATTTCAACCAGGTAAATGAGGTTTTCCCCCTTTAAGTCGTATAAAATCTATAAATACAAACGCAAAATAATTGCAAACAAGTCCTTGGCAGATAAAACAAGTATTGTACATCGTAATATTGCAGTTAATTTAATACACGAGCCAATCAAATAATATGTTATTAAACTCAATCGATAGTAACAACATTCGTGCTTGTACGATTAGATTTTCACATTTTTCCTTAAATGAAATTATTTTATTATTAAAGGTATTAAAGGCATATGAATTTATTTATTATTTAGAAGAAAAGTTACATAATATTTGGGTATTGAGGCTAACGACTGTGGAAGTCCGAAAACATGCGAATATTACTCGTTAAAAACGTGCTTTATATTCGTCAAATGTGTTTGTAAATTTGCGAATATTTGCCTTAAATATTTTATCTTTTATGCGTTTTTTACGAAGTAGATGTTTTTATTGCATAATATTATCTGCGTCTCAAATGTGGACGAGGTACAGTGGGGCGATTTTAAGAAAACGCGACTTAAATCGACCCAGCGCCGCATGTGCGCCTCAAAATATAAAATTCGCGTCTCTTTATGATGAATTTTACCATAATTTTAATAATGCCATCGAAATGAATGATCCACCAAAAGATTGCTTAACTCCTTTACGTCAATAATCAGTAGTTTGAATTTTCTTTTTTCTTTTTTGCACAGAGTTATCAAGGGTAGACTTTATCCTTTTCTGGTGATATGAAGGAGTTAAATGTATTGAACGAGTTGTACATCAGCATATTCCTGATTGCGTAATCTATTAAATAGTATATAGGTTATTAATATGTTGCTTGGGTATGACCACTTTTTTGGGGTGTATATAGGAGCCCGTTGTGGACTGCATGTAAATTGTCCAATTGATCTCACGCCGTGCCGAGTGAAGTTACGAGTATATTTCACGCGGCGTGAGACCAATGCGCGGCGCGTCAGCGATGATGTTAAACGGAGTCGCAATTTGTATATGGACGATTTACATATAGTCCACTACGCGCTCCTATATACACCCCAAAAAAGTAATCATATGCAAACAAGGTAAGAAAAATAATAACAATAATAACAAATATACATTCAAATAATAACAAAAAAAAACAAACAATATCAACCAGTCACTTTTCACACCGCTCTCCTTCTCCTTCTAACATTTACCAACGTGGCGATTGACGCCAACCCTCCTTCAAAGCCAATTCCACCTTCACCTCAACACATTCCCCTGCCAGGTGTTCCCAGGTGTCCAAGCCTTTCCCACATAACACACACCGGGTGTACTCGGGCCCCATCCATCCCTTGCGCCCTCTCTCCTCCGACCCACATCTCGCCCTTGCCAGAATCATTCTCTCCATCCGAGACCTTCTGAAAAGTCGGCTTATACGTGCTGCTGCTAATTTTACTTTGCCTCTCCTGTTCTTCCACTTCCCTTCCTATTCTCCGCACGACTTCTTCCACAGAGCCCCTCTCCGTCCATATAACCCGGACCGCCACATCGGAAAGCCCCACTGCTTCGTATGCCCTCCTTCTCCGAACCGCCCACATACTAGACCCTCTGCTCACGCACCAGTGTCACACATTTTTCACAAGCCTCTCATTCTCCATTCGCACTAATTTCTCTTCATACCACGCCACTCTCGCAAATGCCTCCCATTTTATACTGACCCTCCCCGATTCCTGCAGAGCCACATACTCCGGAGTTGACCGCTCTAACCCCATCAGATCCTTCAGAAACCAGGTCTGCTCGCGTTCCAATACATCCCATTCATCCATCTACCATACTTCCACTCCATACATTATGATAGGCTTCACACGCACGTCCCACATTCTCACAGCTTACTTACCCCATTTCTGTTTCATTCTCCCCCATGCACACCTAGTCCTCACTTGTGTCCACCTAACATGCTCCTTCCATACACCCGTGTATCTGAACTGAAATCCCAGGTACTAAAAAACCTCGGCTTTCTCCAGCACATGTCCCTTCCACTTCACCTCAGACACTCTGCTCCTTCCTATGTACCATCCTATATACCATCGAATAGATTATGAATTTATCTGATAAACACCGGAGTTGTGGACATAATCGTTTTTTGATTTTACTTTGGTGTTGGTTAGAGTTTTGAGCATGTTGGGGTTGAAAAATAGCAGTTTTTAGTTGAAATTTCTTGAGGTAGTTTGTGATGCTGTTAGTGATTTTGCCTAAATAGGGGATTTTTATGTGTTGGGAGATATTGAATGTTTCTCTATTTATGGAAAAGAATAGGCAAAGGGTAAAATCTGCCCATGAAAACTCAGTGAAAATTTTTTAATTCGAATTACTGATTATTAACCTTCAAGATTTAAGCTATCTTTTAGTGTATCGTTCATTTCGAATTCATTATTATAAATATGGTAAAATTCATGATAAAGCGACGAGAAACATGTATTTTTTGCTGCGTCCATTTATGCCGTTTTTTTCTTGAAATCTACCACTATGCGTGGACAGCGCAGACAGAAAGAAGTGATTTGTAAATTGGAACAGATCTGATGATTATATGGCTGCTTTTAAAGTGCAAATTTGGTCTAGATTTCAGTAGTTTTGCGTTTGTCAACTTGTCCACCCACATATTTATGTACCGGTTTTTTAAGAGCACAAAACGTTAAAAAATAGACATTTCGCTCAATTTTCGACGAAATATGTTTGGTAATTCAAAATTAACTGGATTTTTTTTAAATTATGTGTTACCAACTAGTAATGATTACATCTCTTTGACTGGGAATGTTTTTTTGCGTCTAGCTCGTGTCTAGAGGCTAAATCGTGATGTATGTTGTAAATACGGAGCTCCACTCAAAGTTCTTTGAGGCACGTAAATCGACGAGTTATATGAGATATTCATATACCCTTTTGCACGATTTGCAGACGTCGGGTTTAGTTTTGTATTTAACGATGAGCTTTTATTGTTGTTTTCCATTTGTTTCGGTCCAGCGCTATTGCTTTTGCTTCTTTTCCTTTTAAGCCCCTCTTCAGCAAGTTTGCCTCAATCTCCTATTCCCATTTCTTCCTGGGTCTTCCCCGTTTCCTCTTCATGATTTTTTTCGTCTCCTATATCTTCTTAACTTGCTTTTCCTCACTCATCCTAATCACGCGGTCCCACCAGCTTAGTTGTTTTTCCTCAATGAATTTCTCAACACTTTCAGTTCCTAATTTTTCTCTTATGTCCTCGTTTCTAATTTTGTGCATCCTTGTGACCTCTAAGATTTTTCTCATTACTTTCATTACAACATTTCATCCATGATTCTGCGCCGTAAGTGAGGATTGATCTGATAATAGCTTTGTAAACTCTAATTTTGGTAGCTTTCGTCACTTCCTCACATTTTACACAAATCGGAAAAAGTGTAAAAAGAAAAATTTATCAAAAAACGAAATATGCAAGTTATTAAGTCAAAATACTGAATAGAATTTATGATTCTATGACGCCGAGGAAATGTTTTTATTCGAATTGTTGCGTTTATTTAAAGGCCAAAATAGTAAAAAAAAAATCCCTACACCAACGGAAGTGGCGAACTACAAACTGATATATTCGATTTTAATGGCATGTAATTAGTGAAAGCGATGGCTGACGTTAAAATTTGAACATTCCTCATTGACCTTGTTAAGACTCATAATTTTTAGGTTAATAATTAGCATGTTATGACCCTTGTTAGGTTATCAACAATAAAAGTTGTCTATATTAAATATAAAAAGAATCACAAAACAATCAGATTCTTCTAATCTCCTCAAATATAACCTAAAAGTACGTGTTAACGTCAAATAATCTAATAAATTATCACACAATCCGACGAGTTGTTGGTGTTTACTTAGAAATTAGCATCGGCCTGCAAGTAGTTGAAAATAGTGCAGAAATCTCGCTTGGCGCGCCTTTAAAAGTGTCGCGTAGAAAAATTTACACCGACTCTGTGTTTGCACACCTAGTTTCCCCATTTTTTGTTACCTTTCCCGCTTCATGCCCCTGCAGAACTGATACGGACATGGTAAATCTACGTGTAAATTGCGACACCTTGACGCATCCGCCATAATTGAATATATACGCATGTATGTAACATCTTCGCCTGGACGTGTTAAATATTTGATTACCTTATAAACTGGTTAAATAAATTGTTAGGCTATAAACTTGTATAAATAGTTGTATTTTTTATCATAGCTTTCTTTGGTTTGTAAGCAACATTTATAAATAAGATTATATTTATACCAAATGTGTCATTAAAAACACATTTATAAAAGTTGTGAGCGAAATGAAAGAAATGGTGGAAATTTAGCTTTACGTTTACATTATTGGAATGATCATAATTTGAATCATAATTTAGAAGAATTTATTTAAGGTTAGGTGAAAAAAAAGTTGCCTATATCATTTTTGATGCTTTCTCTAACATAGTATAAGCAATTATTTACGTGACTAACCGGTATATTTTAATATAGATAAAAGCTGAGAGCGTAGTAGCCCAGGTTCAAATTCTGGTCGTGACAATAACACCTCTTTTCGCTCCGGCAACCACATTAACATCTGTGGTTGTCGTTATATATAGCCAGGGACGGCGGAAACGGGCATGCAACGCATGCGAGGAATGCGGACGCCACGTCGAAAGGGGCGCCATTACGAGAATAATATAATTTTCTTTAATACTATAAAATACTATAATTTTCTTAAAATATAGAATGAATAGAATACTTAATAAATTGTCATTAATAATCTAACTGAACTATGAATACGGAGTCATAAAATGCATATATTGTTTGTAATGTGATATCACACATAATTTTACGTTTGAAAGAGCCGCTGGACCAAAATGTTGAGTTAGGCACTTTTTGTGTCTGTTGGCTGTTTTGCTGATTACGTCTACAATGCAGTCGTCCAAACCAAAAAAGTCGAATAAGTGTCAAAAAAAATAGAATCACAAAGTATCGATCTCGTTTAATGATTGAAAAGGAACTGAGAACTGCGATTTCTTCAATGATAACACGGTTACAGAAAATTTGTGCTGAGAAACAAGCTCAACCATCGCATTAAATTTTTTAAAGGGGGCGCACCAATTTTTTTAGGGGGCGCCAGTACAAAAAGGTTGGAAACTACTACGTTAACCGGTTAATAACTGTGCAAAATAGTTAATTATTGTTCTGCATAAACTTTTTTACAAGTGAACTAAATCCAGATATTTTAAATTTTAATTAACAAATTTAATGAAATTTTATATATAATTTGAATGATAGGAAGCTGTTAAAAAGTTTGAAAATAATAGGGGGCGCTGGAATAGAAATTGCATGCGGGCGCTGAGGACCCTAGCGCCGGCCATGTATATAGCAGCCTTACCAAAGGGATTTAATATGCTCATAGTTACCCAGAAGTAATTCTGGAAGAATGACATGCCACAGGCTCTTATGCCCGGTCAGCGACAAGGCCGGTGAACAAAGAAGAAGATAAAAGCTGTTAAACAATCATTTGAGATTCTTTGCTATCAATTTTTTGTCCAAAATATTAAAAAAATCGAAATATTGAACATTTTGATGCAATTTAGGCAACTTTATATACTAACAAATTCCAGTCTGTCACTTTAACGAAACATTCTAAAGATACTTTTTAGATTTTTAAGTTAAATGTTCGGATTTAAACATTTATAGGTTATCTTAACATAGACATCCTATAATACTTCTTTTTGCTTTTACTTTAGGCTACTTTTAAATCAGCTAACCTGGGAAATATATTTGTGGGTATTTTAGTGCCGATAAAAGTTCTAAAAAGCTTTTTTGTGCTTTACTGTGTTTTTTTGTTAAAATTTTGTTAAAATAGTCCCTAGTCCCGTAACAATAATTCATATATTTTATTCTCTATCGACCATTGAGGTCTTTCCGAGATGATACATTTTTTATTATGATTTGCTTACAATTTTTGTTGTTGTTGATAGTAGATGTTTTTGATAGGTGTTGTTGGTGATAGTAGATTTCAGTAGTTGTAAACTGTGTAGATTTTAATGTGTTAGTATAGTGTAGACTTGAGTGTGTAAGTTTGTAGTGTGTTGTAGTGTGCAGAATATTGTTTTTTGTAGAAATGAATGAGTGTGTGAGCATGTGGTAATGTCTGCATAATTCATACACAAAGAGGTGCCCGCCCCGAGGACACGAACCTCGTCCGCCGGCGTGTTACGCCGAGGTATTACCTACTAAACTACCCAGGCGGGCCTAGTCTCTTATTTATTATTTCCGTATTTATTTCTTAACAATTTTGTTGCGATAATTTGGAGCGTTTAATATAGGCAACTTTTTATACAATTATGAAGAAATTTTAAGGTATTCTCAATCGTACACGAGAAAAACGAGTAAAAATGAAATGAAACTGGTTCGACTTTCTTTTGCTGGTTTCAAAACAAGCGCAATTTTTGATAATTAGTGAAAGTTTTCGGTGAATCGATCCGAGAATTATATACATATGCAATTATTTAAAACACACTCTTGGTTCTACACTTGATCAGTTTATTCTCACAATCTCAGCAAAAGGGATACAGTACTCGTACTCGGATCTACTATCGGAATCAAAATGTAAATCCCTCGTAAATCACATTAGCAGGTTGGATGAACCTTGGTGGACTTGTTAAAGTTGGCGTGTAGCTGTGAATTTTCGGCCCACATACTCTTACATATCACGATAGCGCTTCATCAACGGGCGACGCTCGTCGACTGCAGTCGTAATAAGTCTGAGCGATAAGGTGATAAGCGCAATACGTTTACGGCCTTAGCGCCGAGACGCAATTGCCACTCAAGACTTTAAGTGATAACCGATGAGACACCCAATGAACCAGCGAAAACTATGTTAAGTAAACGCTCAGAAATGGTGTACCTGTCCACTTGTATGTGTATATAAACTTGTATACCTGTCGCAAGAGTGAAAAAAAGTTGCAATAGAGCACAACAAATATAAACATGCCTGTGCAAACACGCTGGCGCTGATCGTGTTTATTCTGCGTCGGCGTCAACGAGCTCAGCACACTTCTGAAGTCGCTCGCATACATTTTAAGCTAATTTACACTCGCTTGCGGGAGGAAAATTGGGTTTTAAGATAAATGTATGTGTGTTGACAGCTTTAGAATTTGTGTGGTTGACGTTGCTTGGCGGTATGCCATCTTTTGACTAGATTTAGAAGTTGGAATGACATTCTAATATAGGCAATTTTATCGACTAGTTTCATTTTTTGTGTTTTGACTAGTTTTAAGTGGAAAGCCATCTGTTGACTGGATGTAGATGATAAATTGACATTTCGTTGTGGGCTACTTTCTTCAACAAGTGAAATTTCTTACAGTTTAATGTAACATTAAAAAATAAGTTTGCTCGTAGCTTTAAAATTTATGAAACAAGTTTTTATCAGTACGTTATTTTTTAGTAGACTTTAAAATCTAAGTATAGGCAACTTAATTTTGCGGAATATCGAAAATTTGGACATCCAAAATATTTATATATCACTACCCGAAAATATCAATACATCGAAAGAAACAAATGAACAACAAGAAACGATCGTAAATTATGTAAGAACAAAGTAAGAAAACCGCAATGAAACTGAAAGATATCAATAAAGCAAACATTGACAAATAAAATCGCGCGTTCTTACGTAAATTGTTAGCAATTGACTTGACGCAATGCGCATCTAACGAGAAAAGTTAGCAACGATGGAGCGTCGCGAAACATGTTAATTAGTCGATTGGGGTCATTTGACGCCTTTTCATTCTCGGACTAATTGTAATAGTGTACGAAGGCGGTGGCCGCAGATATTCGGCAGTATTCGTGCATTTTTTCGTTGTTGCTTCAATTCATGAAATTGGTGCTAATAATTTGTAAGAATGCAACCAAACATACACAGTTCAGTTGTGTTTTCCATTGTGGATTTTAAGTCGCAATCAGATTTGGTAGTGTGTTTGAAAATATAGGCAACCAGCTAGGCATAATTTAAAGTGAATATGCACTATCAATAAGAATGTGTGTATGTGTGTGTATGTGTGTTGTGTGTGTATGTGTGTTGTGTGTGTATGTGTGTTGTGTGTGTATGTGTGTTGTGTGTGTATGTGTGTTGTGTGTG
>WSZQ02013323.1:21640-67048 GCA_019419845.2 Weissflogia rhopalogaster | reverse complement strand
TAGTTTCACATAAAAATGAACATAAAATAACGAGAACAAGGAATTTCACAATCAGGTAATTTTTATTTTGCTTTATGTCCAAGAGAAATTTGCAAACACATTTGCTTAAGAAATCATCAATCACATCTTTTAAGAAGTAACTGTGCGTAGGGCAAAGGTCAGCAAGCTTTTGATTCGAAGAAGCCAGAAATTTCAAGTTACAAAGCTTCAGTTTTTAAAGAGCCACACATTATATATATAAAAAAAGAAATTCATCTAGTGAACTATATTTCATATTACTTTGCCTATTTGTTTACTTATTGTTAGAGTATTCCCAGTTTGCCTAAAGCACAAGGGAAATTGACAAACCTATTGGTTTGACAAATATTTTCCTTTAATAAGTAGCTGTACCTACGGCAATGGTCAGCAACCTTTTGATTCGAAGAAGCCAGACATTTCAATTTACAAAGGTTCAGTTTTTAAAGAGCCACACATTTTGTAATGCTCCAAGGGATTTCCCCCTAACCTGTTGGTGACATTTGAAAATTGAAAAATTTTAACACCAAGAGAATCCCTCATGGGGTCCCCAGGTATATCAAATGCCACACTTATCCAAAGCCCCAATTTGCCGACCTAGGGTATTCCCATTTATAGCCCTTATTCTGTGATACATATGTCACACAACGAATACAACACAAAGACTTGAAAAGATAAATTTTATTGCTATTCTCTTTACATAGGTCTACGATGTAGAATTCCCAGTTAGTGTCGCAAATTTAGGACACTCTCTTATTATTCTTATATTCAGATATCGGTAAATATCGAAACAGACAGCAGCAAACTTTACAGACCGATAAATATCAATATTTCCAAAGTATGATATCAAAAAGAATCGACACTTTCTATAATTAAGCGTATATTTTTCTTTATTCATAGCCGGTTTGACAGATTATTTCATGAATTCAATGCTAGCTCAAATAAAAATATTACTGTGAGAAGTGAGATTATCAATTGCCTTTCAATTAGAAAAAAAGAAACACAAGAAATTGCATTGGTCATACCGGGGTAAGCTCTAATAAAACTCCAAAATAATTAAACATTTCTTTAAAATATATCTCTTAAAGAAAAAAAAAAAAGCGAAAATCTTTTTTTTTTAATTCTTTAACACCCTGTGAGAATATCCTACAAAAAACATTTGTAATTCGTAGTTGTATAAGAATGACTTTATTATGTTATCTTTAATGATTTGGTGATTTTGATTTTTCTTTCGTTTATTTTACGGGATGTTCGTAAAATGCGCGGTTTGTTGAACATCGTCGTGGAGAGATGGCTCGTACCCGAGCGAGATGTCGTGTTGTGATTGTCACTTGGTTGTTTTGTTGTAAGTACCGTTTTCTGTTCTGGTTGCTGATGCTGTTGTAGCTGGTTGGTTGACGGATTGGCGATGCCGTGTGTATGTGTTTGTGTTATGCGCGACGCGAGCAAACGAGAAACAATTGAAAGATTCGCACAGGCACACGTACACATAACCACACATTACAGCACTCTGTGCACATTATGCAACACAATCTGCGCGCGTTGACACCAAACACACGGAGCGTGGAGAGTTTGTTCCAACTCGATATGTGCTTTGTTTGAAAACATTTTTATTTCCAGACATGTTATTAATTTAGTTACAGATATAAATTAGGAAATGATTGGGTATCGAAATAATAGGGTTTTAATTTTCTGAATTCATTAAAATAGATCGTTTTCGTATACTTAAATTTCAAATTCTAACAGTATCTCGTGCCTACTAGCACCACTATTATCCAAATGCAGAACTAAAAAGGAAATTAAGTGTTTTTGGTAATTGCTTGCAATAAGTTACTTAAATCGTGTACAAATTCAATTAGATTACAAACCGAGTTGGACTATACAAACATGGGCGTGTTCGATATCACCACAACAAATTTATTCTTGTACATACGACCAACTAGCACTCGTACTGCAGAGCTTCTTGAAATTAGAGAGTAGCAACAGAGTCACTCATGCTAGAGCTAGCGGAACACTTCTCCCAACAATTGCAATCGTTGGTGATTTCATGCTTAACAGCGTGTTGTATTTGTAGCTAGCGTTGACGTTATCTTCTTTGTTGTTTAACGATTTCCCATCTTTTTGCGTTAGAATTGTAGATGATGGGTTCCTCCTAATCTAGTAGTTTCATTCGTTGTAAATAGTTCATGTCTTTTTAATCCACAGAACAGCTTCGGGAGTTCCATTTTTTTGCGTGCAGTAACTGTGACTAAAACTGTTTCAAATGTTTTCGTTTTTTGTATGTTAATATTGTGTCAATCATTTCAATTGTATCACTTTGTTCGTACAAAACAATATACGATGTGGAGTCTGTTGAGATAGATCTGGCCATACTTTCAGTAACATTAAATATTAATTATATGTGGTATGGTAGAAGTAGGTAACGGTATAGTAGATAGGCCAGTTTTTATTTTCGCATTTTGCAAGCGTCATTTACCTGATGACACTTTGATTGAGGCTCGTGGTTTCTCTGCCTCGTTGTGATTAATTCAACAATGACAGAGCAGAGAGGTTGCGAGTGTTGAAAGAGAAATTAAATAGTGATTCAGTGGATATGATTCACTTTAGGTTTATTGCGTTTTTATTGTAATAATTTGTTGGTGGCTTTATTTGATGCGGTAGTTTCTTCGTAATAGTCTTATAACTTTGTTATATATTCAGAGTCCGGGGAAATATTAAGTTTCCAAAAAAAACACCCCCTCGTTGTATTGCATGATCCCGCATTTACCGGAAACCTCCAAACCGAAATTCATAATGGAAAAATCGGTTGGTCCCGTGTCTTTCCGTTATAATCAGATTTCTTTCATGGTAGTTATTCGTCAAAATAATCCGACAAAAATACAATTAAAAACAATAATCTCTTTGTCAGTAATTTGGTTAGTAATACATTATTTGAAAAGTCACATGCATAACAATTACGGGAGATTCTCGTGACAAACGCCTACCGAGATTTGGCGCTGAAATTTCATGCTTTTCGAACATATCTATGGCGTATGTTGTGGCGATTACCACAAATGCCACGCAAATTGTTGTTCATGTCATTTCAATGCGCCGCTACAAATTGGCAAACATGCTGCTTAAGATAAGATTTCATTGCGGCGACTACTATCAATGTGTACATATTTGCACGATTAATGCGGTTTGAAGACGTTTTGCAGCTCAGGGACAGGACATGGATCGGTATGATGATGCTCATTAAATCGCGTCGTAAAAAGGCGTAAAAAGTATTTACGAGCTTCTCGTAAGGTACATTATTATTAATTATTCAATTACTTAATAGGTTTACTCCTAATATGGCATAATGCTTATGGTGCATGCGATATTTGCAAATGGGAATGTGGATGATCAATATTTACTTATTAAAATTCAAGGTTGTAAATGGGAATGACCATGTTTTTTTTAATAATGGTGTGTATTTCAATCTTATTGATGGCTCTTATTATACGACTTTGTAATGTTTTTCAAAAATTGCAAATTATTCTGTGCCATCTTTACTAAAATGTTCAATATGTAATTTGTCAAAAATTTCGTATAAGGCCTGTCCAAGCACTATCTAGGAATTGTCCTTAAAATTGGTGAAACAATGTTTCATTGGTAGGTGAATGCCTAAATGATCTAGTACAAGTAGTTGATGATCAACTACATCAACTGACAGCTAACCACTAAAAGAGGCTCCGCCGTTCGATTTTTGCAACTTTTTTAAACTCTTATAAATTTATTTATTAAAATCTATCAAGCGTACACATTAAATTATTATTTATTTTCAATACTATCGAACTAAGCAATAACAAACCTAGAAATTTTTTCAAATCTAATTCTCAAACATAGAATAACTATAAGACAAATGTTTAAAATTTGTCATATTGTATACCCGGACAATTTCTAGAAGAAAACAAAAGCAACGAAACAAAAGCAGAAGCTCCTAGCAGAATACACAAAACTTATAGATTAATCATATGCTTGTAAAATACGCATTTTATTGATAAATTATGAGACGGAATATTTTTTTACATTTTCTATCACCGTGATGTCACGTGGTCGTCAACAGGGAATTGAATAAATCTTGGCATACGTACAATATATAAATAGAATCAACTTCTGTCCTAGCAGGATAACGTACAATTGTCCATAAAATGGCTGGAACAATGTTTCATGGGTAGCGGAATGTCTCTAAAGAAGGGATGAGCAATCTGCGGCCCGCCGAACATATTTGTGCGACCCTCGAAACAATCTAAGCCCACGGGGATCCTAATTTCGGAATTTAAGACCTGGGTCAAACAAACGGTACCTCTAAATCGGAGTCGCGTATCGATGTGCAACCTGGCACAGTTGATTTGTTTGATATGTTGGCTAAGAGGTAATTATTTATTTTCAATATTCTCGAACATTAGACAATAATGAGTCTAGAAATATTTACAAATCTATTTTTCAAACATACAATAACTACATGACAAATGTTTAAAATTTGTCATTTTATATACCGTATACTTTTCACAATAAAATGCAAAACTCATTGATTATTCATAAGCTTGCAAAATACGCACTTTATTGTTAAATTATTACGCGACATGTTTTTGCGAACGGCTACAAGTTGGCCATTGAACGCACAGCTGAAATGACAACATTGGCCGGAATCGAGGAATCTACGCGTAAATTGTAAACTTTTTGGGGCAGGCGTACGCCGACGGTAGCGGGTGGCGGTGCGTTTCTTGTGGCTGTCGTAGATTGCACGAATACGAGGAATATGACTCACGTCGGTGGTTATTGTTTGGCAGTGGCGCGTGATTTATGCACGCAACATTCGTGTTATTGTTGCATGCGAATCGCGCGATCGAATACCTGATGCTAATGCCAATTGGCGGCGGGGCGGACGGACTCTGTGGTCACGCATTCGCTACTTGAACTCAATAATAATCAATCGAGTTATGTTTTATGTGCATACTACTGTCGATGTCGCTAGCAGCAAACAGGTTACACCTGAATAAATTGAGGAAATGCGGTGAACGCAAGAGGATATTGCTTACAATTAGTTCTACTTCTCTCTGTATCTATATTTCGTTATCAATATTTGAATATTGATTTGCGCATTAGTTAATGTAAACCGTTTTCTACCTGGCGGAAATCGTTAAACACATAAAGTTTCACGAATTATTTGATTTCAATACGAAATTGATTTTATCATATATTTTTAACTAGTAAAACGTTTTTAAGAAGTACGTTTTGGATTAAGATTTTGTATGAAACATTTATCACATATTATTACAGAAAAAGTGCAATCAGTCATGCATAAACTGTATTTAGTACTAATTGTAATTATTTCAAACTTACAAACCGTTTTCAAAGCGTTCACTCAATTTTACACAATCCATTATCAGATATTAAGCTAAAATTGGAAAATTACTCACCTAGGTAGGAGGAAGCGACCGTTAGAAGAGTCCTGGAAATTGTAGGGGCGTATAACCAGGATAACCGAATCTGGGGCAGAGCGGTTGCCGTGGCGATGGCTACCACCTACACACTCACCATCAGCATCCACTCACGCAGGCTCTCTTGCAATCTCTCCACGAATTCAATTTCAAAGTACCTTTGAAATTATAAATTATAACGTATACTTCTGCGTAGAAACCTTCGTGATACTAAATATAGACACGTCAAATCTACAAATCTAAAATTTCCATAAAAAGTAGTTGTCGCCATCAATTTCGTAACATTGTGTTGTAAATACGTTCATTTCTACTAATTCGTGTTTTTGTGTTTATTCTAGTTTATTCTAGTTTTTTTAAACTTTAAAGTAGATAGGAGAGGAATACTAGACTTTGTCGTTTTACAGGTGTTAATCCTTAAATTGAACAAGGAAGCTCCATACAGGAAGGATGTGTTTCGGGCCCCGGGTAATCAAGGAGCGATGAAGAAGCTCACGCATTTTCTGCAGACGGGACGCTTGATCAACATGGAAAATTTCAGCGTCTACACCATCGCCAGTGTACTGAAGAAGTTTTTGAGGAAAATTCCTGGGGGTGTTTTTGGCAGGGATATTGAACATCAGTTTTTTGATATCATTGAGATGAGTGATGTGCAGAAGCAGAGGGATGATATACATAGGTAGGTAAAATAATCACACTCTAATACTATTCATTGCTTATTATTCAAGTTTATTGATGCATTTTGTGACATTTTAACTGGTTCTGATCTAGTACTAAAATTTATTCCAGAATAATAGCATCACTTCCAGTATACACCCAACGACTTTTAGTGTTACTCTTCGGGACGTTTCGCGTCATCTCAGCGAATAGTGACCGTGCCGCGACGGGAATGACTAGCGAAGCTCTAGGAGTCAGCGTGGCGCCCAGCTTCTTCCACACCTGCGTCAGCGACGGGAAAACTGCCAAAATGGAAGATGTGATGCGCTTCAAGGTGAGTTTACCAACCTTCCCCAATCTTACATTAATTGGAAAATGTCAAAATTTAAGTTGTACTTTTATTTGTCAATTTTCCAATGAAATAAGGCTCGCATAGTAGCCTTCTTAGTAGTATTTTTATTTTCCGTATTTTAATGACAATACTCACAGTTGACTGCTTATGCTGTACAATGCTTTACTTTTTTGCAACATGCAGGCGGAAGTGAATGTAAGTTTTAATTACTCTTAGCAACTTTATTTTTTTAATTTGTTGAGTATTTAGTCATTTCTGAAGAATTTTGTAAAAGTTGTTGTAAATTTATACTTGGTACACAAAAGTTAGCGTAATTATTGGCAAATGTAGGAAATTGCGGTAAAAGAATGTGTTTGGTTGGTTTCGTAGCATTTTAGGATGTCTTAATGATGTTTAAGGTTTTCATAACTTGAATGATAGTTGCACTTGGAATATGTTTACTTTTTTAAACAAATTGGTGTTATTGCGAATTTCAGATGAACAAATTTGATTCTATAAGATTATAAATTCTATTATATATAATTATACATTTCTATTTAATGATTTTTCGATTAAAGATTTTCTTTGGCAATAATGTTTAAAGGAGTATTATTACGAGTGACTTACTTCTAGTTTGAGTGGTAATTACGCTCTCGCTTTCCACTTTCACAAAATTTATTTCTCAATGAAACACACGTTTGCCGTTTGCTCAAGCTTGACTAATAATCTCCACTCAATTAACGTAGGCATTGAGTGCGTAAATGTTAAATGTTTTAAAAGGATTTAAGATTGATTTCGACACACGCCAACGCGCGTTGTCCTGTTTCGGGCTCTGTAGTTATAAGCTTAGACTGCACTACTATTGTAGTCTCCTGGGAACGTGCATGATTGTAATCCGTTGTACATCTAGGTCGCCACGCGCGTCATGAAGCACCTCATCGAAGAGTTTGCCACCTCCGACCTCTTCGGGCGCGAGAACTACGAATTCTACGCGCGCGTCACCGGTCGGGTGTTGCGCGTCCAAGGCGAATGGATCTGCTCTTTCCAGTATCCACCCTCGGCGAACAAAAGCCAAATGTTTGGCAATCACCTCAGCGCACTGGAACAGTACTACTTCCTAGGTGAGCAACAACTACCCATGCTAAGAATGATCTTTACCGCCGCCGCCGCCATTCAGGTGGATGTTTGACGCACACATACACATACTTGAGAGAGCCGCCCATCGCTCCCTTCAAAAAGCTTGACGCAATGCGCGTGTTATATCTTTGTCTAGTTTGTGTCTATCTGTATGCTGTGTGTGACGTAGTTTGTGTGCGCCATTTGCTTGCTTGTGATGCGACGACAACCGACGCGAAATGGCGCGCACAAAAAAGGCGCGAAATGTTTTATCCTATGAGAGGGTACTCAATATTCACCAACATGTTGATTGTTTTCCTGCTGCTTGCGTTGGGCACGCGTGCGTGGGGTGGTTTTCTGTTGGGGGCGACTATAGGACATATCTCGATGGAGGTTGAAAAGACGTGGTTGCAGTGTGAAAGCGACCGCTGGCGCACAAAGTACCGACTTGAAGGTAACTCCTGACAATTGTCGCCTTTATCCTCGAACTCTGCGACCCAAGACGAGTCGCGTTCGATGTGGCCCGCTTCCCGATTTTTTAATTTGTACAAATAGTGTGTATATTTATTCGCAAACTTTGATTTTTGGCGCTCGCAACTAACAGCTTTGCGCAGCACCATCGTGCACATGATATATCCGTTTCATTGTGTTCACAAATTGTTTGCACTTTTGTTAACTACGATTACTACCTATTATTATACGATAATGGCACTGTGATATGATTTTTTTCGCAAAGATTTGTAATAAACACATTTTAATTTTATTGGAATCGTTTTTTTTTCTTGATGTGTTAAATTACTAATTTTGTTTAATCTGGACATTGTTTATTTTCTAGAGCTTTGCTAATCCTTCATGCTCATTTTGTCGCCACTAATTTTGTTTATTCGTTTTTGTGGTGTTGGGTTGCGGGGTGTCGTTGTTGTTCATGCCCATCAATCATTTCAAGCTTTGTCTTTGTAGCGATGGCCCAGGATGAGACGCAATCGACGCCAGCGCTGGTGGAGACCGGCTTGCCGACGACGTCGGTGAGTTCGACGAGTTTGGGCATGATTGCCGAACACTCGCTGCTGGAATCTTGCACGCGGCTGTCGATCTCACTAGAGCAGAACGGATTCTTCCAGGTTGGTCACCTCGAAAATAACTCATAGTAACGTCTATTAATGATTGCTTGTTATTTGTCAGGGTAATAGCACTTCTTCGAGTGCGAGTCATTCCTCTAAAACAAGCCAAAGTCATTCAGGACCTCATATGACTCTTGATGAACTGCGAGATGTTAATCGCTATGCTGAGAGTACACGCAGTTTGAGTTATCTTCCAGAGGTATATGCTTTTCCTCTTATTTTGTAATAATTTAACTTTCTTGCTTCTATCTTTTGTTATCTGTCTTTATTGAAGAAAGAAGCTTTTCATAAATAAACGTAAAATGCTATTTTGTATTTAGGTTCATGAAAGACAAACAGAACGCATGAAAACCCGTTCGCAATGGTTCCTTGCACCCTCAGTGGAGTGCACAAGCTGTGGAGGATCTTTAGACATCCCATTAGATGAAAGTGACGTCTCTGCGCTAACCAGTGCATTATTGAGAAAGTCTTCGTCTGGAACTATTGGTAAGTCTTGAGTAAAGTTTAAGGGCCTCAAAAATAGCGTCAGAATCGATACTTTTTGCCGATGGACCTTTGCTTCAAGCTTTGGATCAATTTGTATCGATGCAGAAAGAAATTTTGAATGCTAGTTGAATAGCAACGACTAATCTGTGAAAATTTCAGTTGGCGCCGTTGGACTCTCATTGAGTGCAGAATCAGTACAAAAACGGCCCAGCATTCGTCGCTCGAACTCACGCGACAAACGTTCCTATCTCCACCGATCCACCAGCCGCCGAGCGAAAGTAACTAGCTCACGTTCGAATAGGTAACTAGAGCAGACAACTTTTTATTTCGATAAGTTGCATTTTAATCGCACGACATCATACGAAAGGAGATTCTTATATGCTGTGTATTTGTTGTTACAGTTTTAAAGGGCGTGAACTGAAAGCGACAACGTCGCGCTCGGGCAGCTTCAAACTCAAGTACGAAAACATACCGCGATCGTGTTCATTCAAAAGCAAGGCGGAATTGTGTTCATGCCCGGCGCCCACCGCATCCGATGCTAACGACGCCAAGAGCGTTCCGAACGAGGCAGGCAAGTCGGTGCCGGAGACGATACACGTCACCCTTACCTACAAACCACGTATCTGAAGCATGGGACGCCTCTGGTTGGACACTCAAAACAAGTCGAAGGATGCAAAAAACCAGCCCAAAAACACACTGAAAGATAAACGCTTATTACCAAGACAACAACCTAACATTGCGAGTGCCAACGATTTATTCATATACTTGTATTTTTATAATCTATACAAACTGAAACACACACAGTCACACACAAACAACCGAGACACACAAGTGCGTCCCACAAACGCACTTTTTTGGTTCATTTTAGATTTGAAATATTTTCACTTTTTACATTTTAAGGCATAGTTTAGGATAATCTAGCGTTGTAAGAAGATAAACGGCGATCGATGGTGACAAAGTTGTGTCAAATGTTGGAATAGTTAAGATTGACCAATGATTTTACGATTTTTGGACGAAAATATGTACATCCTATTCATTCCGCTAACGTTTAACATTTTATCTGGTTTATTAGTATTCGGATTTCCTGAATAGCCGATTTGTTTTAATTTATATATATTTACATGTATAAACATCACCACGTTTGTATTCGTACATTGTAGTCGTATAGTTTAGGTCGGATATATTTGTTTTATAACATTGTTATTCGAAAGCATAGCACACGCAATCACCCACGAAACTTGCACATTTTCACCCTGTAATCACTGCTAATGTCTGCCTTGCTCAATGTCTTGTGAATCGTATGCAATTATGCGTATTTTAAGTTTGCAACTTTTGAAATTCTAGCTAAGATTACTACAATGGATTATTCTATTGAAAAGACAACATATAATACATAAAATCATATGCTGTAAACAGGGTAATGAAACGGTAAATGTGCTGTTTTAGAACGGATTTTTTCGTGCATTTATACTCATTAAGCTGTACGCCTGTACATGTCATGTTTTCCATTGATTGTGTTCCATTACAGAATGTGCCGGCAATGAGTAATTTTCTGATTTGATGTTTTTGTTTGTTGGTGACTGACCGTTTTCGGATTATGCCAATTGCGTATTTGTAACACCAAGAATTTTAATATTCAACAAACTAGATTTATGATGTAGAGCGTGAATATTTATGCACAAAAATCGAGCATTTTCATGAGTGAACACCTACGATGATTGTGTTTTCAATGTTGCATTTATGATTTTTTCGTATTGATTTTTTTTGTAATCGTTTACCTAATTGCCAAATTCTAAGTATCTGTGGATATTTAACTTGCTTACGTTTTATTTGTACTAGTGTAAGTATTATACTCGAATCGAATATGATATGCGCCAAAGAAACATATTGTATTTAAAATTTAAACAAACTAAGTGTTAAGGGGTTTATACAAATGAGAATGAGACATGGGGACATGATGAGCGAAAAGGAAAATTGTGACAAATTGATATTTACGCATTAGCACGCACATGTACACCTTTAAAATAAAAAAGAATCTTTACTGAATCAGTTTGTTTAATTATGTGAAGTGTGCGTGTTCTTGAGGAAAATAATAAAATAAATAATTCCTAGTTAAATTTATCAATTTTACTTTCTACCTTCATCACTATGCTATTGCCCAACGCTTAGGAGAAGATGAAAAGAAATTATATATTTCTTGATTGATATTTAAAGAAACTAATTGTGCCTATTCACCTTAGCCACATCGTTAATAATTAAATTTAGAGTATATACAGCATAAGGTACGAAAAAAGCTGGAAGATTTTTGTTCAAGCGTAAATTTTGCAGCCTATCACGCATGCCTTCAACGGAAATGTTCCATTTTGTAGGTGATCTATTATCCTAGAACATAAACCACGTCCTGTTGAAACAGTTATATCAAGAAAGTCCAAAAATTTCTCTTATCTTTACAACTTCATTCTTAAAAGAACCCACTATCCCATGACGGTCTCCGAACAAGCTAAAAATGTTTTCAAATGAAACAGGATATCGTTCTCTATGAGTACATCTAAAATCATCCTGAAAAAGTTTAATACCTTTCGTAAAGCTCAAGTAGGAATCTGTATTTCTAATGTTGTTGAATTATGAACATTAGTCAATAGATAGTGCCACCCAGAATAAAAATTAATAAACTTCGACTTTTACTATATTTTGACATTAATTGAAGTAATTATTACTATTTTCGTCGCAACTCCAGCGCATTAAAAACGAATGCAGAATAGATACAAATATTACTTTACTGTTTCATCTCACAGTTGTATTTTAAAATAGTTAAATAACACATAATGTAATGTATTTATAATATTAAACTGGCTGTATTGTCACTTTAACAATCAACTGATTACTATCGAAGTACTCATTTCCTAGAAGTTCTTCCAACGAAGCAAATTCCGTGTAACCAAAGCCTTTCATGTTTAAATCTTGCACAGGTCGCTGAAATGCATCCAATTCGGGACGCGTCATCATCGTTTCTTTGATATTTCGAAACGATTCCCTGAAAAAGAACAATATAAAATTGAAAACATAAATTACAAATAAAAGTAGTAGTTACAACTAATATTGACATACTTACGTTGGATGGACAATAGTGATAATAATTCTACCACAAAAAGGCCATTCCAAAGTATTGTCATGATCTGTCTTCATCATATGTACAAGCAGCGCAATGAAATTTGGATTGCGCGGTGACAAGTTCATTCGTATACAGAATTTGTAGCCATTATATGAGGTGAAAAACCCAGGACTGTAGAACATCATGGACGGATTGCTATGCATTTGATTCATCTTACTTTTGAAGTCGGTGACGTACCAAATAAAATTGCCAGAACAAACACGTTGTGACAACTGAGATATAATTGTCGAATAATTTGATATTTGTTCAGACATGTTGGATATAATTATGTCCTTTTCGGTTGATTTCTGCTCAAGGACCACGATTTTTTCATATAAAGATCTACAAAAAATGGTATAATAAAAACATCATTGTTCAATATTAATGGGGAACGTACTTGATTAAATTTTCCACAGATTCCGCATTTGTGGACGTTGATGATGAAGCAGCTTGATCACTTTTTGCAGGTGGATCCCAGAAGTTAGCTTCCTGTGCAATAGCAGAAGCCATACTTTGAGGATTTGCTGCCACATTTTTACGTGCATTCCATATCAACTAAAATTGTATGTTATGATATTTGAAGAGAGAGTTAATCATTCAGAAAGAACAAACCATTAAATGTTTCTGTATGTCATTCTCCAAATGTCTTTGCAAACCTGGTTCATCGTCAAACTTACAATTGCAGCCAATCTCAACAAATGTACATCTCAACTTTTCGTTATCTGGCAGCTGATACTCAACAGGTTTAAACTGGCAAACCAAGAGATGTTTCTCAACATCAAGTGGAGATAATTCTTCCAAACATCCTCTTCTGATATTAGGACACCTGGTTCTCTGTTGAGAAATTTCTCTTCTTGTAAAATTATCGGGGTAAATATCCGAACGATGCAGTTTCATATTATCCACTGGGCAACATTCGTGCTTCCCTCTGAAAGAAGAGAACCTTATAAAAATTGGCGAAGTGAAAGAGTAGTGAGGACTTACAACCACGAATCAATGCAGTTTTGGCAGAATCTATGGCCACATGTTGTTACCACAGGATCTCGCAGCCATGAAAGGCAAATGGGGCACTCGTATTTCGCGTCTGGTGCTTCAAATTGATCGTTGATGCAGCTTTCTTCAGCTGTTTGTGGGGCGGCATGTGTGCGTTCTGTTGCTGCTGCCATACTTTTCTCGCCAGTGTATTCTCAAATGGGACATATGGTGATGTAGTCATCCAGAAAACGCGTCCGGATGGTGCGGAATACCAGGAAATGCGATTACCTGTTGTCGATTTATATGAGCAATGGTAGGATCCGAACGTAGCGCATCACGCACACCTGTTGAATGACTAATTAATTGTTTTAGAATGAATTTTGACGTCATTGTAGCACGTTGAAGGTAACTTCGGAAACTTCAATACCACCACCACTTTTCTTCATAAATATAGTGTTTATCGTGTTTACGTTGTTTGTCTTGCTTACGGCGGACAACCTAACCTATAAAATTTATACATTATTAAAAAATGCCCATGTACGAAATGTATATAGTAGAAAATTTAATTTAAAATATTCATATGATCGAAAATCAAATGTGTTAATAAGGCATGAGTCACACAATTATAAACTATTTTTCAATAACACTTTAGCTACATCTATTGCACAAGTAAAACATTAGAAAGATCAATAATTATGTTACCACTTTTATTAGGCAATTAATTTTTATATCTCGTTCTCAGTTAAATTGAACTTAGAAAATATTTTATAGCTTTCGCAGGCCAAAGGTTTATTCTATGTCTGTGTATTGCTACATGTTGTGCTGTACCGCCTGTCTCATCTATCTGACTTCCTAAATTCACGAATATATTCTATAATTCTTTCTATAGCTTCATTGATAATTATGAGATCGTCTTTCTGAGAGAAATTCTCAGTTACTTGGTTTTGGAGGAGTTGATTGCTACTCTGTTTTTCTTTGTTTCTTCCCCTAGGCCTCTAGGTTCTAGGAATACCATATTAGAGTTCATGCCATCGATGTCATGTAACAGGAAGCATAATCAAGGTATAGACTAGAATTAAAGTCCTAGTTGATGCCTCAACCTATATTTTTGCATTTGTTTAAGGAAGCGTCCACGGATGGTCATCACCAACAGTACGATACGTTTGTTAATGGTGTTTATTCATTTCCTCATATTGTTTTAGCATATTTTATAAGGTTAAATATGCAATAAACGGGCAGACGTACCTGATTTTTGGTGGTACATTATCGATACATTCTATCTTACCTTGTTTCAATTTATTTATTATGTATTTCTGCAGATCTCAAAACATACAGCAATGAAACCGATAGGATCCTTGATAGAAGAACAAATCCTCTATTCAAAATGTTAACTGATTTAAATGAGAAAAAAATGCAAACTTCCGCACTAACTCTGTTCACTATTTGAAAGAAACATATTTATATAGATTCAAAACTATAAAAGGACATCTACAATATTAATTTATAATCCAACTATTCATATTGTTCGACTAGATTAATACCATTCACATCCTTTTTTATTTTCAAAAGAAAACATCATCAATGATTAAATTTCAAACAAACATGAATATAATTAATTATATATACACAAATGTCATGGTAATATTGAACATTTCCCAAAATATTTCATTTATAACTACAGAACATTGCAAAAAGGCACATCACGAAATAAATACGCGACTATCCTACATTTATTAATATAATAATGATAATGAGTGATATTATAATTAAATTCCTTGCTTTATTACTTCTGAATGTGTTGAAACGGTTAATAATGATAATGTTGTGTCACTGATTAAGTTATATCACAGTCCCTAAAGCTAAAACATAGAACAAGATTCGATAATTTCTACGATTGCCTCTTTCTTAGCGCATTGTTGCTATTTGGGAACACGATGGGATTGTATTCTTCAGCATCAAATTCTTCAGCATCTGGATTCTTTAGCATGCCACGTCTAGCAGCCAATTCATTCACATATGTATCGCGGCTTAAATCGCGAAAATTCGCAACGTTATCGTAATTATATGCGTTATACGCTTCCGGTCGGGGTTTTTCAATCGACTCAGCAACGGCGGCGGCGGCCATTTTGCGGGCGAGGAGGTCATTGACATATGTATCACCGCTTAAATCATGGAAAACCTCTTCAACATCCTCAATCTCATTCTGACGCTGTTGGTGATCGACGTTTTGATGTACGTACTGCATGTTTTTCAATGGTTGACTTTGTTTACGATCGTTGTAATGATTTGCAAATGAGTTTACAGAGTTGATGTCAAATTCCTCTATATCTTCGTTGTTTTGCCTCTTCGCCATTTTGTTAACGTTGATATCGTTGCTAATATCGTATGGCAAAGCTTCGAACGTTTCAATTGCAGTATTGCTGTTATGTGGTTGATAATCCACTTCGTCGAATCTTTCCAGATTGTTGTATTTTCCGAGCTGAAAAATGATTGATTGGGGTGCATTGAAAAACACAGTGCGTGGCCACATAAAATGAGTTTTGACTGTTCAAAAGTCACTTATTTTGAAGAATTTGTTGCGATTAGCTTGTAAGCACATATCAGTAAGAGTTATTAATAAGCAAAAAGCAAGCATTTATTTGTTAAATAGTGTCCTCCCTCATACCTAGTGATAACCAAAACCAAACCAAACTTGATTAAATTCAATTAAATCCTACATAAATTTTAAAACATATACAAATATCAAATTTGCTGTGTTTATTATTACCAGGCAACTTGTACTAATATCAACTACTACAAAATCTCACATTACTAATTTTAAGAAGTTAAACTTACGAGTAATTGAGTAAAATTATGTAAAAACATGCACTGAAAATTTGTAATCTTAACATAACCATTTTTGAACCCTATTAGATATTATATTATTTAGTTATATCGGTAAAAAGTAATTTGCAACTAGGTAATTAAGTGTAGGAAGAATTAAAGGAAAATCAGGCAGATTTCAATTTCTGTGGACCAACCTCATTCTTTGCGGTCTCGAAAGTTTCGAGATCTTCACGATCACGTGGTTGCGTAGATGAGACAGCGGGTGTGGATCCTGTCGGATTATCAGATTCAGTACTATCTCCAACTGGTCGAACATCAACGTTCTTGATAACCATGTGCACACCATTCTCGTTGATCACAGTACGATTGATGGTCACACGATTACCATCAATAATCTAAAATAAATCAAGAATTGCCATTAAATATTCGGTAATTGAAATATAAAGAAATGAATTACTTTGACTTCTGATGTGGTATTGCCCTTGCTCAAGTCGATACCCTGGGTAGCGCTAGCGAATGTGGCAGCAATTGATTCTCGTACCCGTGAGATATAATCTGTAAAAACAATTATTGTCAAAATTTGCAACTTTTCAAAATTACTTTTAAAAAACAGGACATACACTTGATACAAGAAAACATTCCCGACATTTTTCATGTATTCTAAAATTACTTGAAAAAGTTAAAATTTTAGTTGAAATGCACTCTAATCGAAATGATTAACAAATGACTGAGCAAACGCATTGATTGTGATATTTATATGATTTTTCCATGGTTTTCGATGTGCGTAGGTTGTGGTTGCCCACATGGGAATTAGCCATTCACAAATTCGGAGTGTAATTGCGCTTGATTAACATTTGACTCGCGCAAATGAACGCACGTCCTTCGGGTGAACTCATATTTGGCAGGGACCATATTCATGCCCGTTGTAAAATGATTACGTTGTTTTGTCAATGCAAAAATGTGCATGTAATATGTTTTTTTTTTAATATTTTCTTTCGTTGGCTATTTGTCTTAGGCAATGAGGTAATAAAACATATAAATTAGACATGCGTGGGTTGATAATATAAAAAATGGGTATTATATAACGACGCAATAACATATAAAGTTTTTTTAAATATATCTTCATTACTTTTTTTGTTGAAACGTTCAGAAAAGATAAACCAAATTCTTATTATGGTTAAATAATTTTCTACAGTTACCTTGAAGGCCAGATAAATCAGGAAATCCGAAAACTAAGCCATCGCCAAATCTGGGCCAATATGAATCAGGAAAATCCGAACGTCCTCCAGAATTCTGTGGATTGACTAATTCAACATCATCATTGCGTGCTGGAACAAATGAACATATATTTATTTTATAGTTAAACGCATGATTATATGTATTTTCAAGTAAAGTTCTATGTGATGAAGAGAATTCGCCATGCCATGAGAGGATGTACCCTGAAATTATGTCGGGCATATTGAGCTGTGTCGACAGAGGCTTTGGAAATTCTATCGCCAACCCCTCCTCCGGACCTGGTAGCGTTAGAACGACAAATAAGCTACCGACGACGAATAGGCGAGGAAACCAATGCGCCCCTTGGGATAACGAAGGAATGGTCTGACTGATGGAGTAACAACACCACGTCAGGATGGCTCAAGCGGTGGGTACCATCCCTAACAGCATGTCCGCATGGATACTGTGACCACTACCTTACCCAGTTCCTTACTGGCCAAGACCAAATCGCATCGTACCTCCACAGATTTGGCAAGAAGGACAATATTATGGGCATCCATTGCTCACTTGGCGTAGCAGACACCCCGGACCACACCTTTGAAATCTGCCCAGCATGGGCCAAAGAACGGATGAAACTCTTGGCGACGACCCGTTGCGCGAACAGCACACCTGAGCTACTTGGGAGAGCAATGCTCCATTCTCAAAAAAACTGGAATGCGATGGTTCTTTTCTGCGTGAATGTCGTGAGAGAATAGCGTGAAGTCGAAGAAAGTCAGACATAGAGGGTCTACTAGCCCGTTGAAATGACGAAATGCAGAATACGCGTTATTGGTGCAGCGTGTCAAATGTCTAGGGGGTAGCCACCTCTCTCATGGGGCCCTTGTTCCGGTTAGCTAGACGCCGGCAACGCACAAAAAAAGTTTTATGTAAAACATATTCATGCAATACTTGTGTGTTTTATCAAGTTAAAGTATATACTTATACCTTTTACCTATAAAACTCAATCCGTTATACCAAAGAGTTTTCCTTAAAATTCCAATAATTACCTTTCTTTACCTGTTAGATGTATATTCCTCTTTTAATACTAAATTATTAAATCATTAAAGAGAATCTAAAAATAGTTCTATCGATATTCCAATCTTTAATGTGCGGTATTTTTTCTTAGGAAAACATGTTTTTGTTTATCTTCACTTTATAAACTATGCACAACTGTATAATTAATTAATCTCAGCAGTCACGATTTGCATTTGCATTTAAATGATATCTTAGCATCTAATTGCTTATAATCTGATTTTATGTGATTATAATCTAGTTTTTAAATAAATCTAATAATTTTCAAGAACATTCATTTGTTATCAGTCTCAATAACAAATTTCCTTTGAATAATGTCATGTCACAAATCCATGTTGACTTTGAATGAAACAAAAAAAGAATGAAACATCGAATGAATGAAAACATCGCGTACTTAAGTAAACAGAAAATCGGACAGTCAAAGTCGTGCCAATAAGTAAGTCAATTATGCGCAAACAGGATGTGCCCATGCTCTCGCCAACTCATCGATTCGCGTGCGAAATTAAAATTAAGGATCGTCCGCCAAATTGGCAACGAAACCACGATATAATCGGTGGCGAGGATGCGCCATCGACGTTGTCGTCGACTTCCTAATAGACCGTTAAATCAGCGAATACGTGCGCATCATAATCGCAATTACAACAAGCCAAGCCAACCAGTAGCAAGCCAGGTAAACAACCAACAAGTAGCAACCACAATCAGAATTTCGTCGGGCGCATGGGTAAGGTAATCGACGGTCATGTTTCGTTTGTTTCGCGCCGCGAATTTGCAATGCAAACGTTCGTCTTGCACGCGAAAAAATACGATCGTAAATCGACGCCGAGTTATGTCAGCTTTCGACACTCGAACACTTCGAAACCGTACGCCGAGTGCATTAATTTCTCTCGGGAATTTCAGGTGAATAATAATCCATGACATTGACATACTACAAGAATCTGCAATTATATCTTTGGCGCCGAATTTTAACTTTTAGAAGTTTTTAACAATCAAAAATTTGTTTCTAAATCAAGTCAACTTTAAAATGATACGATTTAGAAAATCTGTTTTTCGAATCAAGAAAACCAAATATTTAGTTAATTTTCTATGAATTCAAACGATTGATTGTATCACAAACATTATTATTCCTAGCAGGAATTCTCGAGAATTTGTTCCATCATATGAATGATAAATTGTTATGTAATTTTAGAGTGGAACATAATGCACATTCCAATAAGCATCTTGTGGTATAAACAATTTTGCTTCGGTATTTCAAGTTTATAGAATAACTGAGTATTGCGCATCATTTTTTTATAATTACACGTTTACTACCGTTTAATCATAAAAACACCAGTTGGTAGCTATTTTAATAAGTACAATTTTGCTTCATTAAAATGGTTTGCAATTTCGGGTTATTTCCAAGAAAATTATACTCAACTATACAAGGAATTAAATATACGTGATATTTTTTAATATTTCAGTAAAAACTTCAGAAAAAACACTTTTAAAATATAAACAAATGCCCTTGTTACAAAGAGGCATTAAACAATTCAATTAGATTTCTTTAGATTTGACCAGGAACTTGTTTTTTAATATCATTGTCCGACTGAGTGTAAATATAGTCATAAATATAGCGTATCTTTGACAATTGAAAAATGCATTGTACTAAAGTACAAAACAAACTTTTCACAAAACGTAATATTGCTTCATAATATATTTTTATTTTTATTTTAGAATTCGCAACGCTTTATGTTGAGTATTGCAGCAAATTCTATGAAATGTAGGTAGGTCATTGTCGAGGTCACAATAGCAATCATTTCCTCGATATTATAATCGTTTGATTGCTAGATGTTATTAGGTATATCTAGAAATGACTGCCTAGCTATAAACGATTTACTGCAATTTCGCATTTTCCGATTTGTTGGATAGACATACGCTATTTTTGCTTACCAAATAATGGATATATGACTAACCGGCACGGCGTGGACAAGGTCGTTCCGCGAACCAAATATATGACATTTTTTTATCGGAAACTTTGTACAGCTATTTGAAATTTAGTTTAACGACTATTTAGATTATCAATAGAGTTTTATTATGAAATTATAAACGAATCTATAGTATTACGATGCGGGTGAACCTAATATTGTAATATAGAATTGAAAATCGAGACTTTTTATACCTATAAATACGATTATTATGATATTTATGAATGTACAACGATCAATTCGATTTGTATGCGAAAGGGGAATTTTATGTAGGTAGGTAACCCATACGTAATTACATATGTTTCAGAAATTATTTGTCTATATTTGATATATAATTATGTGACGGACGTTATTAATTGTATTCAATTTTTTTAACTTGGAATTAACTGCAGACAATTGCACAAATTCCCTATTTTAAAAGATAATTAGACAATATGAATATAAGTTTTCTTGGTATTAGGTGCATAAAGAAATTATTGCACAGTTCTAGGCATTTACTGCAATTTCGCATTTTCCAATTTTATGGTTAGATATAAGCTATTTTTACTTACCAAATAATGGATGTATGACTAGCCTGCGTGGACGAGGACGTTCCGAGAACCAAATACACGACATGTCCTTATCGTCGGGAAACTTTCAAGCATTGGAAATTTAGTTTAACGACAACGCCTTTATCAATAGTTTTGATAAAATATGTTTTAAATAATAAGTTAGAATGTGTAGTATTACAACGCGAGTCAACACAATATTGCATCATGAAATTGAAAATCGAGGCTTTTTATACCTGTTAATGCAATTATTATGATATATATGGAAACGCATAACGATCAATTCTAATTGTATGTGGATGAGGAATTTTATGTAGGTGGGCAACCCACGCATAATTACACTTGTTTCAGTAGAGACTTTACTAACTTTGAATAGTAATTATACGATAAGCATTACAAATTGATGCATCTTACATTGTTAACTTGATATTAACTAAAGGTGACCGGAACGTTCCGTTTTTGGCGGGATAGTCTCGCTTCTTAATAATTCTAAAATAGTATTTTCCATTTTCCTACGAGGACTATAGAGCCCTTTGAGTAACTTTGACCCGGCCGGTTTCGGTCTCGCTGCACAGTAATTTCACATGTAATTTCTGCGGAAATTGCAACTATTTCCCATCATCCTACACTCCTTCGTAGAGGACTAGAAAAAGTGAGGAGTACGCAAACTTATATTTGGCGATTCCAGTGTTTGAACGCAGTATCTTTGCGCTACTATGTCTGACAATGAGCGGTACCATTGTTACGCATTCCACTAATCACTAATTCCACTAATCCTGTTGTCTGACTTTTTTTAATGTCCTGACTTTTGTTAAAATCTCACACCTGAAGTATCAGTGAATCGAATTGAAGAATCGATACTTATTAATTCGTTTGACTCGCGAACCACTACAACACTCACCTCTTTACCACAATGCTTTTCCCATGTTAAAATCTGGTCACTTTATATTAACTACCGATAATTACATATATGCCTGATTTTAAATGAGAATTAGACTTTATGTAAATAACTTAACCAAGCTGTTTTTGTTGTAGTTGTAATTTTTATA
The DNA here is from genome assembly GCA_019419845.2 of Weissflogia rhopalogaster. Taxonomy (NCBI): domain Eukaryota; kingdom Metazoa; phylum Arthropoda; class Insecta; order Coleoptera; family Staphylinidae; genus Weissflogia; species Weissflogia rhopalogaster. Next base: position 45,064 of record WSZQ02013323.1, on the reverse strand, counting down.
AAATTGGTGTGGCGTCCCTGACAATTTTTAACCCTTTCAATTTTCGTGACTTGTGGAGTCGTGACAAATCTGAATGCTTCTAATTAGAATAGTCTCTCCCCACCGTTTGAGAAACGTTGAGTAAACCTATAATTTCACCGTAAATCAAATCTATGCAACGGCTAAAAAAACAATCATTATTCTTGGTGCGAAATAACTACATTATTTTGAATATCTTTAATATTTAATCTTTATTTAAATTTTACTTACATTTTGACACTAAAATTCTAAATCTAAACATGTTACTGTAACTTCTACAGACCTTCGTTCAATTATCGTTCTACATTTTAGTATTGATAAATGTTATAAATTGCTTTTATCCGCTTATCAATATTGTGGTTTTGCAAATAACTAGAACAGACATTCATTGTCTATATTAACCGCAATATTTGCCGTAATTACTTCAAGTTCTATCAACATCATAGAAATTGAATAGTTCGAGGAACAGTTGTGAAGATGGATAATTACATGTTTTGTAGAATAAAGAGTGCAATATTACTATTGAAGACAAATAAACATTATAACATTATTTTCGCAATATTCTTTAAAATCAGGGTAACACATCTATAATTTGCATTATTATTACTATCGCAAATAAACTAGACACGTGTTACATCAAAAACTAGATAAAATTAATTGACTTGTTTACTAACCAGTTTTTACTAAAATTATACCCGACTGTTATTGAGAAAAATAATTAGAACTAACTTTATGGTCTGAATATTGTCTGAATGCTCGAATGCAAAAAATAAGGTTCAAGTTTATTCGAAATTAAAAGCTGCATTCTTTAAAAAACCGCAGGATTTAGTGTAAATTACCTGCCAACTGTCAGACCACCCATGGTTTAATCGGATTTTTATAAAAACATCTTTAATAACTTCATAAAGAAATAAATTTATGTTTTGTTGGATAGAAATCGAGAATTTCCTTTCTTTTATACGCTATTTATCAATGAAAACAAATTTTAATAGCCATCACCAGTGAAAAAGAGCAAAAGAAACTAATTGGAATATCAGATTGGTTTTTGAAATAAAACTTCTTTACGGGTGCTTGACTTGGGGAGGAAACTGGTGAATGTAGTTTGAATTTTGACGGGCGGCTTATACTTAAGCAACTAACAATAAGATTTTAACTTGGTAATATAGGCTATTTTTTATTTGTGTTCTTTTTAATTTAACCCTTTAAGATTCTTTAAATGTCTGTGGCGTTTGAGATGTACCTTGCCATGAATAATTATAAAGACATAAACGCGATGCGAGATCATGTTCCCTCAGTATCAGTATCAGTATCAGGATATGCTCTGACAATTGTTTATGCTTCCAAAGGGCTCATTCTCTACCATTACTATATGTTTCTCTACGAATTATCTAACTGTTTATAGTGCCAGAAGACAATGATAATAGGCATTCCGAATTTTTATTGAATTAAGAAATGTTTGATTTACAGGAAAATTTATCAGTTTTTTTAAATATTTTGTTTAACGATTTGAAATATAAGTTTTAAAGAAAAGCGCGTTCGAAAATTTCTTGATAAATAAATCAATTCAATTAAGAAACAACTCTTTAGGCCAGAGGTTTTTAAACTTTTTATGGCAAAGCGTCCCTTTTTCGGTGGCCTTTTTGTTTAAAAATATTTTCTTCCTTTCAGTTTTCGAGATAATGTAATGACACCACAACACACGTGTAGGAAGATTATTTAGACATTGTATTTCTTGGTGCTTCTGATTCCTCCTATCTATGGAAGAACTAACTTATCGCACTTATTTTGGGATAAAAATTAAATAAAAAATAAAATACAAATTAAAATGTAATTTTTTTTCAAAATTGACCTTTTTAGTTGTATAACCCCCCTTAAAGTGATTGCTGTTATTATTTATACCCTTAACCCCTGCTAATTTGTGAAATTATTCCCAAAATATAAAGCAGATAATATACACAAATATTTACAAAAACCGACTCAAACTAAAAAAAACGTTACCATATAAATATTTACAATTCCCCGAAAAAATCGTATGTTACCCATGGCCGATTTTTAAATACATCCGCATGAAATTCGCAAACTCTCCCAAGTATTCAAGGAGAAAATAAGATGAGCAAGTTGTAATGGAAACGGGTTTTACCAGCAGAGACCTCAGCAAATACACAGCATCATCCGAAATAAACTTGAAAAAAGACCCATGTAAACTGACAGTAAACCGACAAAGATCAAAATCTTGAAAGATTGCAAAAAACGAAAAGATCAAAGAATATCCACTGAAGATTATAAATAAACCACAAGTTTTAAGTAAAAAACATAAATGATGTAAATACTTTCTTTCTGAGATAATCCATACTCATACCACACTTACAGAAATAAATTATTGGTCACAAGCGTATTTATAAAGTAAATTTGTAGGTCATACATATTCAAGGTCACACTCATTATCAGCCGCTTGAAAGAGTGTATTTAACAATTGTTTAGGGCTTAACAATAATACAAATACAATTGTATCGTATTACATTATACAATAAATCAGTCTATGTATACCATAAATCATTAATAACAAATGTTTAACAAATCAATCATTTAGTTTCTACTTAAACAATCTTTCAGAACATAATAAATCTTTTTTTAAATGTTTATAATGAGATAAATTACTGATAAAAACGGTGGAGGAGGTTAGATTTTTTAATGTTTCGAAGGATTTTATAAAATGGAAATTATTTCTTAAATGTTTTGCAATTTCTTACCTGGTAACGTGTGACTAACACCAATCACGACAGCCAGCACAAGAACAAATATTTTGCCGGACATTTTAAACAGCTCTTGAGCACACTCTGTCTGATCACTGTTTGTTTATAATGTTTTATAAGTTGAGTATGTGGTTATAGTGGTTGATTATACGTCCGCCTCGACTGAATCCTGCGAGTGAAATAAAAGCCGAACGCGGTTGCGAATTGTTTTTTATACTCGCACCAAGTTAGCGACGATACCAACGCTCAGCGACATAACGATGTGATGTCATTCCATGTTGTTTGAAATGCAAGTGTAAATGTATGTCTGCGCTACGCATTCGTGTATGTATAATACATATCTAGTAGACATACCCTAGTAAAGTGTCAGGCATAACTACTGACTCTAGAGTGGTTGGCGTACTCACAATCAACGTTGATTAGTATGTAACCGTGCGTTTACCGCTGGGAAGTTAACTGCAAAATTTAGGTACGCAGGTTTGTTAGTGTTTCTTATGGGAGGTGAGTTTTCGAGGGTAGCACCTGTGACTTCCACATGTCAGTTAGATCTCTCAGGTCTGCATAAATGTACAAGTCGACGATTTTTGGGATTTTCTTCGCAGCCTTGGAGCCGGTCAAAGTTTATTCTTTTACGGTGGAGTGTATATAAGGCAACATACATATTTCCTCAGAAACTAATACTGTCTAACACTTGCAAATCACACCAAAAATGTTACAAATTTATGAAAGTACCTGTAATTTTTCGGCAATACTCGAATTATCGACAGGCATACCCAACCCGGAGCAGACTCCGGTATATACTAAGGAATTTATAACATTTTAACAAGTCTGATGTCTATCAGGCGATCAAACTTTTGTAGTTACTATAATTCGTATCATATAAAAAAACTTTACACTAAAAATGTTACAAATTTATGTAAGTACCTGTAATTTTTGCCAATACCCGAATTATCGACAGGCGTACCAAACCCGGAGCCGACTCCGGTATATACTAAGAAATTTATATCATTTTAACAAGCCTGGTGATAATCTATCAGGCGATCAAATTTTTGTAGTTACTATAATTCGTATCATATAAACAAACTTTACACCAAAAATGTTACACATTTATGTAAGTACCTGTAATTTTTGCCAATACCCGAATTATCGACAGGCATACCCAACCCGGAGCAGACTCCGGTATATACTAAGGAATTTATAACATTTTAACAAGTCTGATGTCTATCAGGCGATCAAACTTTTGTAGTTACTATAATTCGTATCATATAAAAAAACTTTACACTAAAAATGTTACAAATTTATGTAAGTACCTGTAATTTTTGCCAATACCCGAATTATCGACAGGCGTACCAAACCCGGAGCCGACTCCGGTATATACTAAGAAATTTATATCATTTTAACAAGCCTGGTGATAATCTATCAGGCGATCAAATTTTTGTAGTTACTATAATTCGTATCATATAAACAAACTTTACACCAAAAATGTTACACATTTATGTAAGTACCTGTAATTTTTGCCAATACCCGAATTATCGACAGGCATACCCAACCCGGAGCAGACTCCGGTATATACTAAGGAATTTATAGCATTTTAACAAGCCTGATGAAAGTCTATCAGGCGATCAAATATTTGTAGTTACTAAAATTCGTATCATATAAACTAACTTTACCTTCATTCTTCGTAAGTTACATCCCCACCGCCAACCTTCCTAGAATTTATACCCTTCGGGCACGTTCGAATCTTACACTCGTATGCCACCCTCATAATTTCGACGACATATTTGTTAATCAGACTTGTACAAGCATGCTAAAACCTTGTATAGTAAATTGTTAAAATTGGTCACGGAAATATCAATCTTGGGACTTGTGTCCACTTTGACGCAGTATACAACTAGTAATTTCTAGCTTCTAGACACTTATGTCATTTTATGAATACGACAATGAAAAATTATACACTTTCACCTACTCCGCTGGCCGCGAAGAAAATCGCGGGCATGCTCATTTGTACTGACCTGAGTGATCTAGATAACATATGAAAATCACAGGTGCTACGCTCGAAAACTCACCTCCTATAAGAAACGCTAATAAAGTTTTGTAGCAAGGTCTTGAAGTTAACTTCAGAACGGTCGTACGATTTGTTGTTGAACAAAATGCAATGAACGATAAGTGGAGTTAATGGATACATTGCATTATTACATAGGTACGTGAGGATTTAAAGTGTGAAAATACAGGTAGACTACTAGAATAATTATTTATAATTACGATTTGAGCATACGGGTCGTCAATATCTTCGACATTTTCCATGTTTGTTTGTTCAGTATTGTCGTTGAGTTGTATGTATTGTCGTAGTTTATGTTTAAAAATTATAATTGTGAGGTTTATAGTTCGTGATAATCCTTGTTTTTTATTGATTTGTAAAATCCGCCGCAATATTTTTATTGCAATAATCATTATCATGATTGATGTCTGTAAAAATGTAAATGTTTACGTAGAATACTATTTGATTGTTAATCCTCCTAAGAGTTTAGTTGTGCATTTGTCAGTCTATTTTAATAACAGTTTTTTTTTATCGTGCTAATCCATGATAAAATTAAACATGTCAGGTTCATGTGTTTTACAAGTTGTACTTTGTTCTTCACATGTAAAATTTGCCTAAATAGGCAGCAAAAACAAGTTTTCCACAAAAGAACATTAAATATGTATTATAGCAGTTCATGCATTTATGTGTGAATGTGACAATAGCGCTTAAGTCAACTGATAATAATAGGTGTTTGTCAATTTTATCATATGATTCATAGGGCATATTTAAAATGGGCATAGTGGGACAAGTCATTTTTAACTTTATTTATGCCCACAAGGTCATCAAATGCACTTTATTTTACTGAAAAACTATTGGTAACTTATTCTTAAACTATTGTTAACTGTCAAGAATTAAGGCGGATATTTATGATTTAACCCCATTTTGTAAATTGATAAATGATACCAACGAGACCAACGAGGAAATGAAGAAATTAGTTCGAAATGACTTTGTATTTTTACTTGACCCCATAATTGAGAAAGTTATTTACATATAATATACCTTGATCTGCATTCCGATCATTTGTGTGTTTATTCCAGGTAATTTCCAGTACTCAATGTACGATCATTTCTGTGCTCTACTTTTCTTTAGTATTACTTCGAGTGATCTTATTTTGTAGTTCCAATTTAACTATATGTTATTTCTGTATTTATCAGATTTTAGGTTTACCACGACAGTTTTAAGCTTATTAATCAAAGTTTGTAGTGTTAACTAAGGTTACATTGAATATCATTGGAATAAAGGCATTTATTAATTACTATAAACATGATTTCGAAACATTGATACAAAATAAATGCTGAAAAAATCTTCATTTTGATATATTTACTTATCCTCTCCACACTACTTACTATTTTGACTTGATATTCTTTTAGTTTAAGCTTTTTGTACACTTGTAGTCAGGGCCGGCGGAAACGGGCATGCAACGCATGTGGGGAATGCGGACGCCTCGTCGAAGGGGGCGCCATTAGGAGATATGCAATACTTAATAAATTATTATAAATAATCCAACTTAACTATAAATACGGATACATAAAATACATATTTTGTTTGTAATGTGATATCAGTGGATACCACACATAATTTTACGTTTGAAAGAGCCGCCGAAGCAAAATGTTGACGAATCGCTTCAATATTCACTAGATTAATTTAAAATCAATGTATTTTATACGCTTTTAGGTGATACGATGTGTTCGACAAACGATCGTTTTGTTGCCGCTCATTGTCAGTAGTCAATGGTATGCCAAAGAGTCACGTTCTCGGCATATATTTTTATGGCCAAACTAGAAATTTCTCAAATAATACTCGATAAAACTATGAAGACAATAACAATAACATGTAATTATATGACGATGTTTAAAGCTGCACACTAGTTTTATTGTGATTTATCGGAAAATTCTTTAACTGTCTAATCTGCGTTTAACATCAAGGAATGTTTTACTAACGACAGTACACGATTAGAATCAAAACTAATTATTTTTAGTAAAGTCAGGCATTAGTGTAATAGTGTAAACAAACTCATTTGGTAGCATTAAAAATAATTAAATATTTCGGTAGTTTATCCTAATCTAATCAAAAGTTGTAACTTGTACTGGATGTTTAGAAAATTATAACGAAGTATTAACGCTTTATTTTATCTACAAACATACTTTCTTTGGGACTTTGCAAACTACAGAAACACAACATGTTTGTTTGCTAATCGTCATTTATTACCTCTAGTGCTTCTTGGCTCATGTGGAGAGTAAAGGGAGACTAAATGGTCTCTTTTCTGAGATGTAGATCAAATTTACTGCATATATTTATTTGTGATAGCTCGTGGCTGTTAATGTCCCAAAAGGACCCTATTTGTGGACTTAAGTAAACAGTACCGCACTCTATCCTGTTTCCTAGCAACCGTACGTGAAAAACTTGCGTGGGTTAAAAACTTACCCACGTGTCATAGGTTCGACATTATTGTTCTAGGTGAAACTGTTTGCGTTGCTCTTTCCTTACATCTGTTCATTAGGATTAGTATCATATAAAATATCGATGAATAACCCGCGGCCCGCCAAACATATTTGTGTCGACTGCGAAGTATACACCCAAGGGGACCCCTCATTTGAGAATTTGAGACATGGGTCGAAAACAAAGGGGACCCCTAAATCGGAGAAGCAGTCCGATCTGCGACCCAGCAAAGAAATTCCGCATTTTTCTGGGACGATCATAAAAAAATGTTTCTCATCCTTTAAAAAACCCATATTAATTTATAAACAATCCGTATTTACTAAGCCTGCATTAACTTTATACCCAAATTATATTTAAGTACTTAGTACTTATTAATTTGGAATTCATTTAGAATCGAAGACTATACAAATAATGTTTAGAACACCACGTAATTCCACCTGTCTTAATAAACTAACATCATTTAAATAGCAATATAGATCAGATTTTAAACGAGACATAGATATGGAAACAGGAAGCTCGTAGGCGGTCAGTTACTAATCTATTTCCTCGGAATCCCAACGCATGTTGATGCAATTTCATTAATTAATCATACTCATTGTCAATAACATTTTTTTTTCAAAATTCGCATCCATCTAGAACAAACTCAAACTATCAACTTATTGACGGAAGCAAAAACTGATAACGTTAACTACCTTCAAATTACTGGAAAATATATAAAGTTATTCCAGTGTTACTTAAAAAAAATTGATGTGTCATGGTGTTTTTAACAAATATATAAACAGACAACAAGGAATTCTAACAGAATATACCTCAAAGTTATCGATAATATGATATCCTGTTCGGAAAATCCATATGTTTAATTTTATTAAATTTATAGCTTTTTCGTACTTCTAGAGAAGTGCATGCGTACCACATTCATAAATTTAAGTCAGGGACAATGTCATAAACTCACTTGGTAATGTAAATATAAATATGTATAGAAAATAGCATTTTATCGAGGGATGACAATTCCTTGAACTTCAACATCGCCTCACAATATAAATACTTTATGCGTGATGCTATTTCTATTAAACCAAACGTCATCATATACAATTACGTTCCATATTTGACGCCTCACCTTATTCACAGTTAATATACAGTCCAATTGGTCATTATTCCAAACGTCATTACTTGCGGTTTGAAGATGTAATCATGATGACAAAGTCGTGACGTTTTCGCACACTTCACGCACTGTGAGAATGAACCAGAATGAAATTACTAAACTAAATTACGATAGTCATAAAACAACTGTTGAACTCGTCGATTCATCTTTAAATTTAGAAATGTGGTCAATGATTTACACATCCACACTTTGCTCTGTTATGTTTATACTTTTATACTGTTTACAATGTTTACGTGAATCGTTTATACTTTTTGCGCCTCTTTTCCAGCATTATTCATGAGTTGAACGTTCGCAAATCTCAAGATTGCTTTAAATCAAGATTATTTACGATAATTCTTAATATTTCCAGGCAATTGCAGGCAAATGCTATATGCATGAAGTTTAACATCGCATGTAATTGGTAATTAATTCAACTTAAGTTTTCTATTGTTATAAAAGTCGTTCATTAAGACGCATCCGGTTGATGATTAACTTTTTACCATCGTTCATACATTGCTGCATTGTAAATTGCAAATTAATGCAGTTTTATGCGATTTCTTAACGCAAATAGCAGATTGTTGAGACAGTTTTATGATGTATCGAAAGTGCAAGAATGTTTTGAGATACAAACACACATCCTGATCGGAAGAGTGTCTCACTGTGTCCATGTTGAAACGCTCATCCCACGCCATGCGCCTGCAATATGTTTGGCAAAAGTTATGACGTTCAAATTACACTGCGCCACCGAAAAGCTGACCATAAAAACATGCAAATGAAGTGCTTCCTTGCTCATGCCGGTTGTTTTTTATTACCATACATAGATATGCATAGATAGCTATAATTATTCTGGTAAATACGAATAAAGTCTTACTGTTTTCGCAAAAGTATAAATTATAAATAAAATGTATATTGGTGGATAAAATTTATGAAATTTCCCATGTAATGCTTGTGGAATGAACTTGAAACATTTTATAAGGAAAATAAGAGATAATACGTTGGATCATCATAGTCATTAGGCTTATAGATTAAAATATGTACGCCTTTATAAAACCGGCGTGAAGAGTAGAACTACAATATGTCATAAAAAATATATCATAAAATTGTCATTCCTTTAGTCATCGAATATTATTTAAATTTTATTATACTTAAGTATACTTAATGTGGAGAGATCAAGGAGTCACTGAAAAATATAACGTGCAAAAAAATCAAGTTTTCCAAAATAGTAGTAGAAAAGAAAAAGTGTTGCAGAAGTGTATATATTGTATAAATTATTGTGTATATATTATAGGACTGTTTATATTTATCTTGGTACTATGTACACAAATCATATACCAATCTGGGTGCCGGACCGGGCATTTCATAGATCGCAAATTATAATTTACGGTAGGACAGGGCGACTCTCGCCACCTCCCCCTCCACCATATATACCTTATGCACCCTTTAAATATTTCAGTATACAAATTTTCATTTCAATTTACATTAGATTAGTCAAGTAAACCAACGGACCTGGAAACTTTATGTTACAAAATGACGTTTTTGAAATAAACTTGTGTTTCTAGATTTTAAACAGGCAACCAACATTTCTGTATTCCTATACTATTGACAATTACTACTCTAGGCAACCAATAATACACCAAATTCTATTTTCTCATTGGTCTAATATTCCAACGACTTCACACCCAGCTGCTTCAAAAAATAACCGTCTTTCCACAAACACCGCTTGCGTCGCGCGTGAAGCTACATCTCATCTACATCTGGTATCGTTTTTCACGAAATACCCACATTTTCGACCACATTTTTATAGTAATGTTTTACGACAGTATATTATAACACACATCTTTGTGCATTTTACTCGAATTTATGAAAGATATTACCGGCTTGTGAAAATGGAGCCATCTAAAGATGCAATCAGCGTGCGTGTAACGAGGCTAAACAATCAAGTATTGGGCAAACAAAACGATCAAACCTATTCTTTGACCAGAGAAGGTCTATTCGATGCCTTACAAGTATTGTACGACGAGTGTAACACCGAAACTATGAAGAACAGCGACAAAAACGTTGCTGGATTCATCGATAAATACAGGAAGAAGCTGATGCAACTGAAAAAGTTACGCGTCAACCTCACCGATTTCGACGTGAAGAATGTTATCGGCCGAGGGCACTTTGGCGAAGTGCATGTGGTTAAAGAACGGCAAACTGGGGATGTATATGCTATGAAGACGGTGAGGAAATATGAAAATTCTGAGCAGAAATGTGTGGCTTTCGCCGAGGAAAGGAATATTATGGTTGAGGCTAATTCGGCATGGATTACCAAACTTCAGTACGCTTTTCAAGACACCAATAATTTGTATTACATCATGGAATATCATCCTGGTGGTGATTTGGTTGGATTGTTGTATAGGCAAGGTGGAACTATACCGGAAACAGCGGCCACATTTTATCTCGCTGAATTGGTAAGTTAGGTTTAAAATAGGGATGTCAAAATGGTAGGACTATCGATAACAGTAGACATTTAAGGAACTCATTACAGATTCATTGATCATTATAGACCTCATTTACCAGATTCAGAAATACTTGATTTTCACGATTTTTTTCTCAGGTACTATGACTCAAAACGCTACAGATTTTTAATGACAATTTTAACAATATTTAAGTTAAAAATAGCCTCGTTTTATTAAATATTCTGCTACATACACTCCTTAATTTTGATCGGAAACAAAAATACATAGAATAATTACAAAGTTTATAAAAGTAGCTTGAATATGACGCCAATTATTTTCAAGAAAAAGTTCAAATTCGACTAAATATGTAAACATATTTTTTTCAAAAAACAAGTATTACTATATTCACCCAAATCGGTTTCGCAGACATTTCTCAATCGTGTACGCAAAATAAAAACGATGCTGCAAGAAATACGCGTTCAAAGAACGGTAAACATAAAAACTATATACTTATAATTTTTTTAGCTTTGTGAGTTACAACTAAATAGTTTAGCTTCTGATTATAAGCAGGGCTGGTCTTAGTCGGGCCGCAGGTTGATACCGAATATATTTGTGCGGCCTGGGATGCATTCCAAGCTCAATTTGATAAATTGAGACGTGGGCAGCCGGGCAGTCCCTGCTAGATGAATATTCTCTCTTGACGCAAATTTGACCCACTTACTAACATAGTGTTGATACTTTAAATTCCATCAAGTATCGATACTTTTCAATTTCGATACTTCTGATACCTGATATCGATATTTCCGAAATTTTGACACCCACTTTTTTTAACAATAAATTGCAAACCTTATTAAAGATCTAAATAGATTTTAGCAATTAACGATGTACATACTATGGGATATGTTCATAGAGATATTAAGCCGGATAATGTATTATTAGATCGTTGTGGTCACTTAAAGTTGGCTGATTTCGGTTCAGCAGCAAAACTGAATCAAAACGGATTTGTTTCTGGTGGTATTCCTGTTGGTACGCCAGATTATATCGCACCTGAAGCTCTACAGTCTTTTGATAATAAATCCAACAAGAATAATGGACAGTATGGTGTAAGTAATTTTAAAGTTTTCCATAAAATTGGATGTAAAAAAAAACTATGGATATTTTTAGAGGGAATGTGATTATTGGTCCCTTGGTATATTAGCCTACGAATTAACAATTGGTCAAACACCATTTACTGGACAAAGTACCTCGGCAACATATTCAAAAATTATTAACCACACTAAAACGTTGAAATTTCCTGGAGATCTCACCCTTACACAAGCTTATATAAACTTAGTTAAATCCCTCCTCGTTGATAAGAGTTGCAGATTGGGCTATGACAAAATAGTCAAACATATTCTCTTTAAAAACGTTGATTTTAACAATATTCGAGAACAAGTGCCTCCTTATGTGCCAAAAATATCGTCTGTTGATGACACCAGTAATTTCTCCGATCTTCAACGGAAGAAAAAACAACCAAATATCGAGAATTTCAAAGCAAAGACTCAGTTCAGTGGGAAGAACTTACCATTTATTGGTTTTACTTATACTACTGAACTTAGCGAGAACAAAGAGAATTATCGTAGTAGTATTAAAGTGGTTAACGATGATCAAGTCGATAAACTTCATGGAGAAATTGAAGAATTACATAAAAAGTTGGTACAAAGTGAGGCAGTTTCCCAGGATAAGGAAGCTTTAGAGAGAAAATTGGAGGAAAAGATGCGAAAATTGGAAAGTATTGAGTGTGTTCGTGATAAATTGGAGCGGGACTTAGCTTCACACATCGCAGAATGTCAGGTAAGTCAAGTCATACTTAATTTAGTCACACCCTGAGTTGATAATGATTCATTCTTATATCAATATCTTAAAGGCGATGAAACGCATGTTGGAAATGGAAAGAAAAGATCGTTGTGAGTTAGAGCGCAAGGCGCTAGAGTTGATAAAACAGACGAAAAACAAATGGGCTGCCGAAGAAAAAATTAAATTGGAGGCTGTTAATCGCGATCTTGAGGAGTATAAGGAACGTTGTGAGAATTTAAGTTCTGAAGTTGATTTACTTAACGAACAATTATTAAAAGCTGTTGAGAAATCGAATAAGCATAAGGTAATTATTTTTTAGCGCATTATTGTTTTAAAACTTTTAATAACTTATTACATATTTTAGGCTTCTGTTGAAAATGTTGAAAAACTTCGTCGTTCAAGTGTAATAGGTCTCGAATCGCGACTTGAAAAGGTCACCTCTGAAACGCAGACCAAGATTTCACATTTACAATCACAACTTCAAAATGAAATTCAAAATCGCCGATCTATTGAACAAAAACTTATCGATATGGACGAGCAGCATAACATCCTTCAAAGCAAGTACGAATTATCAGAGAAAGAGAATCGCGAATTGAAAAGCAAGTGTAAGGAATCTGATCGTGTTATTGACAGTTTGAAAAAGGACGTTTCCCGTCTTGAGGAAAAGTCTGAAGACTTAGAATTCCAAAAAGCACGAATAATCTCTCTCGAAGAAGATATTACTGAACTTAGGAATAACAAAACAGCCGAGATGGAATTGCAAAAGGAGCTGGAAAATAACGCTGTGATGAAGAAACAAATTAAAGATCTTAAAGGCGAGTTGAATGCGATGCGAACCTCAAAGATGGCGTCACTTGAAGAGTTGAAGAAGCAGCATGAATGTGAGAAACAAAAATATGAGTCAGATCTAAAACAGTTGAGGGATGAGAAGAGTGAGTGTGATTTTAAACTACAGGAAGCCAATTTGAGTTTGAAGAGTAAAGAAGACAAAGCGAATACTTTAGAGGAATTATTGACTCAATTACAGAATGATTTAGCGAAGTTAGAGTGTGGTTCTGAGAGGGAACTTGTTTTGCAAGAACAAATCGAACGTTTGGAACAACAATTAGTTGAAGTAAGTTAAACTAAGAGATGTTCGCGGCCCGATTCCGATGATAAGTTAAATTAGTTTAAAAATAGTTTTAAAAGATTTTTATAAATTGTTCCTGAAAAGGTTTTAAAAACTACTAAAAAAGGTTTTAAAGAAATAGCTTTAAAATAACATTTGTTGCTCTAAGGTTTCAGGAGCAGCCGCCCTCGAAAAACAGGAACTAGCCACGTTGAAAACAAAGTTTTGGCGTTTAGAAAAAGACATTTCCAATGCAGAATTAGACCGAAAAATCGTAGAACGAGATTTAAAAGACGAACAAATGAGGAATAAAGATTTGGAGAAGAAACTTGTCGATTTGGAGGTGAATCTTAACGACGTTATAAAATCGAAAGACGATATGATCATAGAATTGGGAAATTTAAATGATAAAATGTCGGTAGAGGTAGATAAATGCAAGGTTGAGCTACAAAAGTTGCAATTGCGACAGGAACAACATCTTATCAAAGAGAAGGAAGTAAGTGAGGATGTTAATCTTTTACAGAAAGAATTGCAAGAGAAAGAATTGAAAATTTGTTCGCTTTTGGAAGTGGTTGATTCCATTAAATGCGAAAAATTAATCGTTGAGCAAAAAATGCAAGACATTGTTGAAGAAAAGATTAAGATTAATAACAGCATCACGTACAAAGATAGAGAAATTTCTACAATTAAAGGAGACTTGGAGAAAAGTAAAGGGGATCTTCAAAATTCACTTCTGGTAAGTTATTTTAAATAAATCTTTAACATTTTAAAACATTTTACTAAAGTCTATCAAAAAAATTTAAAACAAAGTTTGTCTCAATTACTTAATTGATATTGTATATATTTTTGTCAAAATATAGAATCGTAAAGCTCTCAGAGAAGCCTGCACTCTTCTTGAAAGTCAGTTAGTTGAATTTGAAACAATCTATGACCAGTCTGAAGCAAAACGTTCTGAACTTCAAACTGAATTGGATAAACTTCAAGCGGTGGTTGCAAAATCCAAGCAGGAAGTACAAGATGCTCGAAGGCAATACAACGAAGAAAAATCGCATAAATTATTGGCTGAAACTAAAATTAAACGTTTACAAGTAGACATGGAGCATCAACAAAAAGAAATCATGTCATTCCACAATGAAAATTCCGAATTTAAAAAGTATTCTAACGATTTAAGTGAAGAATTAAACGGGTTGGAAGTGAAACTACAAGAACAAGAATTAACAATTAAATCATTCGAACGTCAGGTTGAAGATTATGCAAACGAAAATATGTACTTAAAAGAGGAAAACAGCGAACAATTGACATTCATAAACAGTCTTAAAGAATCAAACTATAATATTAGTCAACGATTTTCTGAAGCTCAGCAGAGTAATAAAGCTTTTGCGGATAAAATCAACGAGTTGGATTCTCTTCTGAACGAGAAAATTCAATACATCAATGAAAGGGAATTAAAGGCGGAATTAACTATCCAGCAACAAACTAAACTCATTGATTTTCTGCAATCTAAAGTTGAAGAATGTGGTAAAAAGAAGAAGACACTTTCGGATAAAATTTTCGGACATTCTAAGAAAGAAAATGTGGCACCTTTATCCGTTGCTTTGAATTATAAAGATTTAGAACTGCAGTTGGCAAAAGAACGTGAGCAAAATAAAGGTTTACATCAGGAAATTATAAAGCTAAAGACGGAGTCTTATAGGCGTAATGAAGCAGATGTTAGGCAAGGTGCTTTAAAAAGTTTACAGGTGCAAGATGAAGTTCTTGCTCAGATTGTACACAGTCCAACGTCACAGAAGAATGATTTATATCGTCAGAATTCGATACAGAGGATGCATCATAATATACCACATCGATTTGATTCGAAACTATGCACAAAGATTGTGAAATGTGCCCAGTGTTCGAATCAAATACTTTTGGGACGACATATGAGTGTTTGTAGAGAGTGTCATGTTGTTACACATACAAATTGTAGTTCTTCATTGCCAAGAACTTGTGGATTACCTGATGAATTTGCACTGCATTACTCTGAAAGTTTGAATAAACTGAATTCTGCGAGTTCTTTAAGTATTAATGGGATTAAGAAGGAGACAATTAATGTGGAAGGTTGGGTAAAAATACCGAATGTTCCTAGTGGATGGGAAAAACAGTATGCCTGCTTAACTACATCATCTTTAAGCATCTATAATGAGCCCCCAAATGCTGAGAAGAGTAAACCGATTCAATGTTTAAAACTGCATAAATCAAACGAGCATGGAAAAATTATATTGGAGCCGGTACATTCAGAAATACCAGTGCAGACAGCAAATAGTGATCTTCCTTTCGTAATTAAGGTTGAGACAAGCCCGAATTCTACATGTTGGCCTTCACAGTGTATTATTTTCATGACTTTGAGTATAGAAGATAAAGAAAAATGGCATGGTGCGCTTCAAAATATCTTCAAACCCGAGAAACAAGGTGAAATTCTACTTTATGATACCGAAGATATGGAAATAAACTGCCTAGTAGAGTTAACAAACCAAGTTAAGCTCCTTGGAACCGATACTGGTTTATTTACCCTGCAGAAGAATAAATGCATCCAGATTTTGGGACCTTCTTTAGTATTCGACATCATTGTGATTAGTTCTATCAATACCGTGCTTATGATTGCCGAACATAATCGCACACTAATAAGTTGTGATTTAAAACATTTGCTCACACTTTGTGATACGGCGCCGTGTATGAAACCGACGTTAAAGTATCGCCAACTGAATGTGAGTAACATCGACGGTTTCCACATTTTGAAATGCTCGGATTTCCAGAGGCACAAATTTGTTTGTGTCGCTACCAATAAGAAATTGGCAATATTAAAATATGATCTCACCAAGAATGAGTTTCCTCCTCAGAGGATTTTGGACACAGCCCAACCGACAAGTTGTATTTTGTTTACGGAACATTCAGTTATTATCGGCGCTGATAAATTCTTTGAGGTTGATCTGACAAGTTACGAGGCTGATGAGTTTTTGGATGCCTCCGACTCGAAGTTGTCGCACGCTGTGAAATGCTTCCAGATGCAATCGTTCCCTCTTTCTATACAATACATCACACGACCGCCAAATCGCATCGAATATTTGGTATGTTTCAATGAATTTGCAACATTTGTGGATGAGTACGGTCGAAGTACGAGGAAGAATGATGTTTGTTGGACTTTTATGCCGAAAGCGTTCTATTGCGCGAAGAAATATCTCTATGTTCTGCAATTTAACTCGATTGAAATTTACAAGTTGACTGAGAATACATGTAATGGGAATGAAAGTGAAACTTTGCAGTTGATTAAAATCGAACTGCCATCGGCGATGTATTTAGGGGAGAATCAGAATGGCATTTTTGTACAGAGTGGTAAACAGATTAAATTCATTGACGCGCATCATTTTGACGATTCGCTGTCTGTTTCCACGGATGTTACAACGAATGATTGTGCTGAATCGGATCGATTTAGTTTTACTAGTTCAATGGTACAAAGTTTAGATGGGCACTTGAGCGATGACAATGAAGGATATGTTAGCTATGTTAACCATCGAGTCAAGTTCACAGATTTGTAATTTTTCCTGCTTATTTTATACTTTTATTTACACATGTTCTTTCATTTTTAGTTGCGATTTCTAAATAGTACAACATTGAAAATATGTATAGCTGTTTTCTGCTTATATTAGTATTTTAAACATGTTTTATAGACTGTGCTTAATTGATAAAAATAAGTTTACTGATTTTTATTAAATAAATTTCTTCTAGCATAATTAGTCTTTTTATTTTTATGCAGTGAAGACAATGAATCCCACTTCTGAAATGGAAGGCCAAAGGGGAACAATAAGAGTCCTCCGGCCGTACACATAAGGTAATTGCCATTCTTACGTTCTTATGTTGTTTATCCCTGCTATAAGCGAATATAGTGCAGATATTGTTTTTCAGAATTTCGAATGAAATAATATTTAGTAGTGTCGTGAAATGTAAGTGGTTGTAGATTACATACATCGTTTTCTCTTAGCCCTTAACTTCATAATGTGATAATACATTCCTTTTATAAATAAACGTATCAGGTGTTTCTTGACTAAATGATACGAAAGAATGAAGTTTAATATATTACTGCTTATAGATTTGTAAAGTTATACAATATTTTAAAGAGTTTTCACTATTTTCTCATAGATCAAAAATGAAACTGCGACGCTTCGTATATATCTGCCAAAACTTTGACTTTTCAAAGTTTGATGGCGCTAACTGTCTACTGACACGTATTGAAAAGTGCAATGTGCGCGAGAGGAAAAACATATGCGACGTCAGTTTGATTGTAAGAGTGCACAAGCAAAACACGTAGTAAATTTATAGGATTAAAAAAAAACGTGTGTAGAACAATGTTGGATTTGTTTTCTATATTCAGCAAGGGAGGCATCGTCTTGTGGTGTTTCCAAGGCACTTCACAATTCTTCACCCCATCCGTAAATGCTTTAATTAAAACAGTTATATTGCAGGTAATATTTTTGTTGTTCATTCCTTTAAATACAATATTAGTGCACGTTTCTATTCATAACGGATTGTCACGTACAAACCCTAGAAATACTGCTTCATTCTATCCTTTAGATAACTATTTTCTCTGTGTTTATGACATACATTTTGTTCATGTCCTGTGACTCAATTGTTTTTGACTGATGTAATTTTTATATTTCAGGAGAGGAGCGGTAGTAATTCATTTCAACACAATGACTTACAACTTCAGTACAAACTGGATAATGAATTTGAGCTGGTTTTTGTGGTGGCTTATCAAAAGATACTCCAGCTTTCTTATGTGGATAAGTTCCTCAATGATATCCATTTAGAGTTTCGTGATAAGTACAAAAACGATCTTGCTGATGGCAGACTGTTTCAAGAGTTCGACTTTTTGGATGTGTACAACAAGACGCTAAAATGGGCGGAGGAATGGAGCAAGAGTCAGGCCAAAGTGCCAAAGCAGATGAAGTCTTTCCAGGAAAGTGTGAAGAGTAAGAAAACTGTTGCTTCGATGATTGAGCACAAAGACGATAAAAACAAGAAGAAGGAAGTTAATTTTAAAGATGATGGTGAGTTAGTTTTACAAATATTCTTGTAAAATATTAAAGAATCTAAAACTATTGAAAACCAGGAAGCAAGAATGTTCAATCAAGTCCATCACCTCACATGCAGAATGGTTTACTTGATGAGGAAACATTGGCTGCAAATCGTGCTAAATTCGCAGCAAAAATGAATAAAACCAAGAAGACAGAAAAGGCTAAAAGCCCTAAGAGTCCGAAAAGTCCCAGTGAAAAGGCTGGTAAGAAGCCACGAGTTTGGGAACTCGGTGGCACCAATAAAGATTTGGAGACGTTGGAGAGGACTACCGACAAGCCAGAGGATATGAAAAGTCACTTTACTGCCGATGAAGAAGTAAGTATTACCACCCACAAACTTATAATATATAAAACTTTATAATCTTACCTTATAACGTTTCGTTAATTTATCAGATTGTTGGCAAAATGGCTGGTGTTATCAAAGACATCGAGGTTGAATCTTCATCCGAAGAGGAGGATGATACTGATGATGAAGACTCGCCACAAAAACCAGCTGCTCGTGCTTCGTCCAACCGCGGAATGTTCTCTTTATTCAAAGGTTTAGTTGGCTCTAAGAACCTCACACGCGCTGATATGCAAACTGTTTTGGACAAGATGAAAGATCATCTCATCGCCAAGAATGTCGCCGCCGATATAGCAGAGAAATTATGCGAGTCTGTCGCCGCTAAACTTGAAGGTCGTGTTCTGGGCACTTTTGACAGTGTCGCCCACATGGTCAAATCCACACTCACTGAAAGTTTGGTGCAGATTCTCAGTCCAAAACGACGTGTTGATATTCTGCGCGACTGTATGGAGGCACAGAAACAATCACGACCGTATGTAATGGCATTCTGTGGTGTGAACGGTGTTGGTAAAAGCACCAACTTGGCGAAAATCTGCTTTTGGTTGATCGAGAATAATATGCGTGTGTTGATCGCCGCTTGTGATACTTTCCGAGCTGGCGCGGTCGAGCAACTACGTACGCATATGAAACATCTTAATGCATTGCATCCGGCTGATAGACATGAGGGTAGAACGATGGTGCAGTTATACGAGAAGGGATATGGTAAAGATGCTGCAGGTATTGCAATGGAGGCTATACGATTCGCAAAGGACTCACAGATTGACGTGGTTCTTGTGGATACAGCTGGACGTATGCAGGATAATGAGCCGTTGATGAGGGCGCTCACCAAGTTGATTAAGGTGAACGAACCTGACTTGGTGTTGTTTGTTGGCGAAGCGCTCGTTGGAAATGAGGCTGTGGATCAACTCGTCAAGTTCAACCAGGCGATGGCTGATTATTCGTCGAGTAGTAATCCACATATTATCGATGGAATTGTCCTTACTAAGTTTGATACTATTGATGATAAGGTATGTGTACATAATTTTATTTTTATTTGTTTAATTTTCCGCCTTTATATAGTATGATATTTCTGATTCATTCGTCATATATTAGGACTTTTGAAAGCAATATAAAAATAACGATAGAGTTGTTATAAAATTGAATTCTCGCATTGAAATGATAAAACTAGGACCATTTAAACCAACTTCATTTTATGACTATATTTTCTTATCAGAGAGAGGTTTATTGAAAAAAATAATTTAGCTAAAGCTAAATATATAGGTTTTCATGATACTCTTTCAAGATGAATAGGACAAAAAAAGACAATAAGGTAGGGAAATTGACATAATAAGGATGCATGATATTTACGAATATCTTACTGATACTGTGAACCGGGATTAGCAAATATTCATACCATCAAACCGTCAATGAATGTAATTATAATTTTAATACTTAATTTAATAGTTTTGAACTGAATCAGCTCACTAAACTTCTATTTTATTAAGAGATGTTTACTCCCATCACACGATGTCGGGCCCAGCCAGGCGAAAGAGGAAACTAATTTCCATATAACTACTAAAATGAGACTTTATCTTTAAAATATTTTAATTGTTCATGATTTTGTAAACGTTTAAACAATGTAACAATTTTCGTTTTCAGGTTGGAGCTGCAATTTCAATGACTTATATCACTGGCCAGCCAATCGTTTTCGTTGGCACTGGTCAAACCTACACAGATTTGAAAGCTCTCAATGTGAAAGCAGTCGTACATGCGTTGATGAAGTAAACCAATTATCTATCTCCTCGTCTTGTTCTTAATTTATTATCTCTAGTTCAACATTCTATTCTGAGTTGTTTTAAAATTACAAATGCCTTTGTAAATGACCATCAAAAACTGAACAAAGCTTGTATTTTCTGGTGCTGGTAATTTATCACTATCTCCCTCGGTTTTGTTGTAATGATAAGTGTTATATATAAATAAAGATGAAAGAAGAACATGTTTTACTTATTCTAATCTCTTCATATGTTCATTGGTCAATGAATCAACGAAATGCGTAATTATTTACATGAACTTTGAAGAACTGAGGAATTCAATGATCACTTGCTAACTACATAAATATGTACAGGTAAATTCAGTTGATAAGCCTAATATCAAGGAGTCCTCTTCAATGCCTTTTTGATGATTGTCCAATCTTCCATAATGTCCTGAGGTTTGAGCATGTATACAATATAAGGTCCGGTGACGGTAACTGCTTTTCGACGAGATTTCGATCGTGATCGTGCACCCCATTCGCCACCCTCACTCCAGCTAATTTCGACGTTATGCCTGTCTTCCTCGAGTCGACGAATTTTATCAATTAATTCTTCGTAGTAGAAATCCCAAGCCAAGGATTTTTCACTTTCGAAATTCTGTCGAGCTGCTTGTTCGTCAGACTCGAACTTGTGTTGGATGTTAGCAATACGATACTGTCTTAAAATACCAGCCACTTCATTGCGTATCTTCATATTCTCTTTAAGTTCGGCTAAAGGAGCGAGATATTCTTGCGAACGCTCGTTGCGAATCTCCTCCAATTGAAATTGGATTTGTGCGATACGCTCACGGTAGAGTTGTTCACGCAGTACTTGAAATTGTCCCTCTAAGTCGGTGAGATTATCCATGCATTCGGTACGACGCGTGTCGCATTCTTTTTCATCCATTTCAGAACTATCCTCAGAGTCTTCATCGCCATCGCTGGAATCACGTCCGCCGTCGTTCTCGTGAGAGGAATTTGTGTGATCAGAGTCGCCGCCGGACATTTCAGCTTCGGATTCTTCGCCTGCTGGTGGAGGGTTTTGTAGTTTTATCGGAGCCATTCTGGGATAAATATGTTGGAGGTTGGACGATTGTTAAAAGTGGAGATTGTTGTCAAACGCAAACACAACAAACGAACGCTAAACTGAATTAACCTAGAAATACGTTGTGCATTTGGTGTGAATAATGATGCCTAACTTAAATAGGCAAATTACATTTAATTACAATTACATTTAGTAATTGCCATAAGTAGTATCAATTTGATTCTTATTATTTTGAAGGATGATAATTGTCTATATAATTGAATAATAATCCAGCTCTTTGATGTTAGTATCTTTGGTTGTCTAGGCAACGTGACATTGACCGCGAAATTCAAAAAGAGACTTTAGTAGTTGCTATGCCTGTGTAATCCTAAGTTTGTGCCAAATCCTAATAAATTATATTGCATCTTCTTTGTTTGGGTCAGAAATTGTATAATTGAGTCATGATCTAATGAAATAATTTTCCAGACAATTAAATGAACAGAATGTTCTTTTTAAGAATGTGTTCCGGTTCCTGCGACGTTTCTAAAATATTCCAATTTCTTATTTTATATCCCACCGACTTTTTTATTCGTCATATGGGCGATGGGGGTCGCGACCCCAACTTTTTCTTGCTCGTATTTACTGCTTTCACCACCCTCGTTTTCTTTTCTTTCTTTGTAAGCTGTAGCCTTTGTGCAACCAGCCGAAACTAATTGGACAACTATCGTGTACAAGCCACCCTGGAACTATCAATTTTGGTCTAACTGGTCCTCTTTGCACTCTTCCACCCTGACTTCAAAAAGGCCATTTGCCCCCACTTGCAATAAATTTTGCTGGCGTCCATTTAGGCCCCTAGGCCATGTTCAGATTATCCCTTGTCAGAATCTAGGATCCTTGGCTTCTTGAATGCATTCATTTTAAAAGGTCATTAACCGACAACTGCAGAAGAGGGACCAAGAAAGCTCACAGGAAGAATATGTTGAAGCAGAAGCCGAGGAGCAGAATGTAGAAAATTGTAGTTCAGGATAGATAATGCAATCCGGAGGGACCATAGGCCAGTTCGGCTGAATGGACGAGTCAATATTCAAGAAATGATCGATAGTTGAAAGTAACAAATGCATATAAGAACGGATACGGACGCACCTAGCGCTGTGGATTTGCAGTTTTCCAAAGTAGACTGTAATATGAAGGGTAATGCTTGGTATTTGTTCTTGTCATTTTAATTTACATTGATGACGAAGTTGCTAAAACGTGATAATTCCCTTTTAAAATTCGGCATATTGATGCAAATATATGAATATTATGTATAATTTGTAAAAGATATGAAAATTACTCGATAGAACGATAATTTTAAGTATAAAACTC
>WSZQ02013323.1:4764-21540 GCA_019419845.2 Weissflogia rhopalogaster | reverse complement strand
TTTCATCGAAATCTAGCACGCATCGAAGCAAACTCCTTTAAAGCTTTACTCATTCTCTCATTTAGTTATACATGTAACCTTCGATTAACGTGGTCTCATTTTGATCTTGATCAATTTTTATATTTCAATTTTTTTTTTGTTTTTGTTTTTTGTTTTTGCCCAACTCGAAATATACTAGGACATATACTGTCAAGATTTTTAATATTCTTGAAACATTTTATTTTTTTATCATTTTTTATCTCTAGACGTTCGAAGCAGTAGGAAATATGTACATTTATTTGGAAATAATATATGTATTCAGTAAATATTTACTTCACCTTAACGTAAAATATTCGTATCCATGACATCATTAATATATGTATGACATGTATATATTATTAAATATATTATGACAAATTTCTTACTGGAATAATACTTGAAATACACCCAGAACACCGAACTTCGAAATATAGGTGTTTTGATGGGATATTTCCATGTTTTAACAATTTATCCTGCGTCTCGGGCACGAGGAATTTAATTTAAACCGCCTTTTTTAATTGATCCCAAGGGAGAAATCCTCCCTTTGAAGACTTGCCTCAACTTTGCTCGAATCGCCACGTGTCGATTGCTGAAGCAAACTCTGGAATTGAAGTGGAATATCTTTCTACATAAGTTCAATATTTTAAAGTTTTTAAGGAATTTATGCAGATTTTATTTTTTTGTTATCTATAAATACACTTTCTGTAATTATAGACTAAGAAAATATATGCAATACCAAAAAGTAATATGTTTATATTGCTTTTTTCATATTTCTAAAAAAAAAAACAATTAGTTAATGTTCAAAATGTAAACTTCGCTCCTTTTTGTCGCAATAAAGCTAATTAAAAGATATCTATATATTTTTTGTATATAAAAGCCCCGGTGCCTTGGGTTGCAACATATACTTCTGCTTCACCTCAAAAGTACTCCACATCTCAAAATGGTAAGAATATTTGATTATTATTTTCATAGATCATTAATTACAATGTCAACCCTTGGTTAAAGGCCAAATTCTTCTTCATCACGGCTGCCATTGTTTGCATTGCTGCGGTTCATGCAGCTACTAATCCGACTACTGCCACCGATACTGGTCTGACTGGTGTATCTAATGGTGTGACCAGTATTGCATCTGGTCTTCTGGGAACTTTAACCGCTCTTCCAAATTTGCTGTTGTCAGCTATTTTGGGTCCATATGGCTTGGTCACCATGATTTTGGAGGGTGTATCTCAATTGTTGGGTGGCATTGGAAAATTGCTCCTCATGCTTCTTGGAGGAACCGGTCTTGGAAATGGTGTGTTATCTCTACTCTCCACTATATTCGCACTCGTTGGAGGTATCTTGGGAGGTGTGTTCGGCACTGCGCCAGCTTCATCATTGTCATAAATGCCTTAATATCTGTTTATGATGTATTCAAACTGAAATGTTAACAGTAATTAATATAATTTTACCGCTAATAGTACGGATTTCTTTCTTAACCCAAGTTTATAAAAGAAAGCAAGTCTATTAGAAGATATTAATGAACAATGTGAAAGGCACAAAGTGAACTACACATCCATACTGGCAAGCATATCTCCTTATTCCTACTAATTTTGTCCTTGAATATGGCAGACATCTTGGGTATCCCGAACCCAGAATCCAGAACCGCGCGATGGTTTAAAGCAATGAGTGCTTTATTACCCGAGTTTTAGAAGAGTGAAGTGGAGTGTGGTCGGGAGAGAAGGGAACGTGGTTGAAGACCAAATGACAGAGGCCCTCAGGAAGAATATGGGCGGCGTTCAGAAGTCTGAAGAGAGAAGTGTATGTACAGTGGAAAGGCAAGAACGGCAGTTCATGAAAGAGATAGAAATAACACTTTAGCGTACAGGTGTGCCGGTTGAGATAAGAATTAGTAAATGAAGACCTGAATTTGTAATTTGAAGACCACACTTAAGATTTGGGAAAAACAATAACCAGTTGTTAAAACAACGTAATATTGATCCTTCAAATTCCTTCAGGCTAATCTGTTCAAAAGGTCCTTGAACCGTCGGAGTCGCATAAATAGTTAACAAGGAGTTTCTTCAGAGTAACACAATCGTTCGATAATTATTCTAAGGGAGTTTTATCCTTTGAACTATCACAAGTGTTCTCTTCTTAGTTTTTCCATGACACTATTAAATACACTCATTTATAAACAGTCTATATCAAGATTCTGCTTTAGTTCTAAAAAACCTGTTCATTCATTTTTATTAGTTATTAATAGTACAACTCTTTTTGTATTGGGATAGACACATTAGAAAGACATTTTATATTATTCTATGCATTTATTATTTATGCTCATAAAATTCAATTAAATCGAAAAAAATAACATGTTTATGTCAGCGGAGCTGCTGGTGCAGTGCCAAAAACACCACCCAGGATACCACCAACCAAACTGAAGATAGTGGAGAGAAGGGAGTATATTCCATTTCCTAACTGGGTGCCATTGAGGAAGGAGAGCAGACCCTTGCCAATTCCACCTACCAAGTAGGAGACTCCCTTAAGAATAGTGGGTACAAGCCCATATTCTCCAAGAAGACCAGCGTAGAGCAAATAAGGAAGAGATAGTAAGGTATTGCCAAGGCCAGATAAAATACTTGAAACACCATTGGTTACACCAGACACTCCATTATTGGTGGTTGTCGCGGTATCATCGGCCAGAACAACAGCCACGATCGCCAGAGCAACCACAAAGAACACTAATTTGGCCTATCAAAAACGCATTATTCTATTAATATGGTTGTTGATCAAAATTGCAGATTACTTACCATTTTTATTTAGTATGTTGTACTTTTTGTGATATGACCAAAGTAGATGCTTAAACCGAAAGTTAGCAGCTCTTATATACCAAAAACTCATCATACATAATCAGGTTATCAGTGCTAATTTTACAACTGACGACATTGAATAAATTTGATTATGATTAAAGTTATTCAAAATGTTAAGGGTAATTTCATGTTAATTAGGATTGTCGCGTCGATGTCACATTTTCTACACGTAGTAGAAAATAATAGAAGTATCTACGATTTGGTAATGGTATTTTAATTAGGAACAGATTAACGTAATATATTTTGAAAATATTAAAATGAGACCGCGCCCCCGGGTGGGATCGAACCACCGACCTTTCGGTTAACAGCCGAACGCGCTGCCGATTGCGCCACGGAGGCAGACGGTACCGTGCGTTAAAATGTACTAATATATATTATTATATGAATATATGAATTATTGTCTAGATGTCTGAATGTACGAACATTCCTTCCACTATTATTCTTATATAATAAAACTTTTCTTATTTCAAAATTAGTTTAATGTATTTAAAGTTCACTCATTCTAATATGACAGCTCCCATTTTTTTTGTTTTATATAATATAAGACATTCTTAACATTGGACATTCTTATTTTGAGGGATCAATAGATTAGTGTTTGGCAGATATTGAAATCACAATTATCAAGAGGACGGGGGTCGCGCAGAAATCAAAAGATTACAGGCCACCTACTACCCGTTGTCTGTGTTGTCTCGCAAGGGAATGAGAAGAAGTAATGTAGGTTGGTAAAAAGGGTTTTATTACAAACTTACCTTTATCGAAGCAGGTGGATAGCACCCACAAACATCCCTCTTATACCATATATGGACCTTTCGTATTTCCAGGGATACGTAGTCCAATGGAATAATACACAGACAAAATGTTATTAATGTAATAATGTAATAATAAAACTGCCAGATGTCCTGAAAACGTATGAAAGATAGTAGACGGTATTTCAAGTTGCTTTGCGTCCCTTTATCCTGCGCATAATCAATACTGGTTGCCTACATATTTAGCAAATCCTCCATATTGCATTCCTGCCGTGGTGTCCTTCGACTACCATCGCAAACGAAGGAATTATTTCAATTGTAAGTGAAATTTACCATAAGTATCTCAGAAAAGTAGAAACTCACTGGAATCACTCTCATTTACTCCAATCCTTCTAAACACTTTGCAAAGATAAGAACTGCATTCCCGGATCTGATAATTAGAGGCAAAACGAGTAAGTACCAACATTTCAAAAATCCTTAAAGAACAACATCCCTAAAGAGCTTTATAAGCTATTACAATGTGGCCACATCTTAAGGAAGCTGACGGCTTTGGCTTTACAATGCTGTTGGCAAATTTGTGATCTTTAGAGAACAAATGTTTTTGCATGTTGTGTGTGGGTTTGTGTGTGGTATCGTAGGCGTGTGAGCGTGTGACGCTCGTGCCACAAACGGATCAATACGTATCCCGAGAAGCGCGCGGCTGACGTCGCGACGCTCTCTCAACTCGAGTGAGTCACATCGGCAGAGCGAGACGGGCCCGCGTCGGCATCGCGCTCCCCGGGTGCAATAAACGTGACGCCAGTACCCAGTTAGTGATACGGTACTTTTCCAATCACTGCCCTCCAAGGCTCTGCACCTTCCATCCGCAATTCCACCACCGGTAGCCGTAGCAGCCGATTAGGGCAACACTCTTTGTAGGTAACAATCCCGTCAAACCACTGCCGATGTAATTTGGCCATTCACATCCGAAGCTGTCATCGTCGGATTTACCAGCGTTATCGATTGCAAAAGACCTATGCGAACTTGTGCCCATCGCTAACGCCTTCTTGGCAACTATTTTCCGAAATTTTAATTTTTGGGTGGGTCAGTGCCAAATTTCATTGCCGAGACGTGTTCCTAGGCACTTAGTTCAACTCCGTCCCCGTAGTAGTGTTCCCGTTGTGTGGTTTTGCATGTATCTGTTAATTTCGTCTAGAGTGCGACAACTAAGTGGTTCGTGTGTTTTCAAGACGCCTCAATGCAACTTAGAATAGAATATGCTCAAGTTACCCAAGGGCTTGAAGAAGAAGAAAAAAGGAAAGAAATCCAAGCATAAGGACGAAGAGCTCTTCACCAAGGAGGAGCTTGAAGCATATCGGAGGGAGCACGCACAACCGCAGCAGCAGCACGCTGAGCCTGCTGCAGGAGGGGACGAGCCGGTAGAGGGTGGTGGCGGTGATAAACCCTCGGGCAGCGGGGGCAACGAGGAGTGGCGCAAGTTTCTCTCCCTCACTTCGGATGTTGATGACATCCTCAAGAAGACCCAGGACGACTTAGATCGAATCAAGAGTTCTTCCTTCTTCCAGCGCGTTCCACCCCCGAGTGAGGTTAGGAAGCAGGAGGAGGAGAAAGAGGCAGAGGTACGTGCGGTTGAGGAAGCAAGGGAGGAGGAGAAGCGGTTGATTGCTGCGGTAGAGGCGGCTATCGTTGAAGTCTCTGAATCTGAGACTGAGGAGGAAGATGAAGACGATATCTTTGACACAGCTTATATCGATGCTGTAGCTGCAGGAGAAGTTAAACTTGCATACATTCCAGGTAACTTACTTTGTAATTATATAAGTTAATGTTGGGTTTAAGTCTGAATTTTTACTGTAATCATTAGAATCGCCTACTGAACAACCTGATGATGACATATTTGACACCACTTATGCCGAGAAAGCAATATTAGGTCCCAATACAGAAAGAAAAGGTACCAAGTTAGTACCACTGGGATCTGCGGTTGAAATCCTCACCGGTCGTGTCCAGGCTCCAAGTTGTGTCTCGGTCAAGAGACCTACCGCAAGGAGGCAAGTCTTCAAAGAACAGAACCTTCTTCTAGGAAGCTTTGATGCTGATCAGGCGGTCCCGGACGGTGCCCAAGGTCAGTTTTTCAAATATTTCTCCTATAACTACTAATTTTTATTCCTTCACTATAGACGATCTCGAACAGGAATCGTTTAAACCAAGTCTTCTTGATGATGACGCACCAGAAGAACTAGCAGGAGAACCCATCGACCTTACGAAAGTCATCGTAGCACCAACTGCTGTCCCCTTGGAAAGTGCTCATACCCCCAAGGAATCACCGAAGGATTTGGGTAAAGACATCTTAGAAGAATTCGGCGTATTACAGAAAGTTGCCACGCCCGAAGATGAAGATGATCAGGAATTTGCTATTTTAGCAGCTGAAAGTCTTTCAAAACCTAGGGTCTGCATTGTTTCTGAACCGCAAGTAGCACCAATAGCTTCAGTCGCAACAGAGGATTGGAACGCATTTGGGCAGGAACGAAAGAAAGCTGACAGCGACGAAGAAGCGGTTGAAGACGATCCATTTGATACCACTTTCGCAGAGAATATCCTACCAGGACAGGCGGAACTTAAGCAGATTGAACGAGAAGTTTTGGAAAGTGAGAACGACTTGGACTTTAACCCACGCGCGGACGAGGTTTATTCTGAAATTATCCGACGTTCTAGTGTTAGTATTCAACTTATCAATCCATCCGGACAACGCGAATCTTTGTCATCGTTGGATAGAGTGCACGAAAACGAATTAAATACCCTTAATACGAGTCATCGTGATCTTCTTGGAGGATCTAATACCGATCTATCACAATTAGGTGAAGCTATACAACCTATAGAGAACTTGGAAGAAGACGACGATACCTTTGACTATTCAGATCCATTTGATACATCTGCTATTGAAGCTGTTGCTCTTCCTGGCACTACCGAGCTTAAATTCTTAGAAAGGGAATTATTGGGAGAAGAGGTCCAACAAGTCGTACAACAACCACCTCCGCGACCTACACCTGCAGTCCTAAGCACAATATCAAAATCTAGCATCGACGAAGACGATTTTGATCCGAGAGCATTCGAAACACCTCAATCAGTTTACAGTCGGAAAGTTTCATTTGACCTTCCTCTTGCGAAAACCGATCTTTTATGTGCCAACGAAGACGCGGATTCAAAAGTTTCTAAGCCGTTAACACCCTACTACGTAAGGGAAAACTCCATTCCTGAACAGGACCTAGATCCTTTCGATACTACATTTGCAGAGTGCATTGCGCCAGGACAAGCAGAGTTAAAACAAATCGAGAGTGCACTTCTCGAATCAGAGGTAATCGTCTGTGACTTCAACCCAAGGGACGAGAAACAGATTGCCGTCGCAAAAGTAAAAGAAGAGATTGAACAGATTATTCGGGCTCCACGAAAACCGTCGTTACCTCTACAGCCCGCTGCACAACTACAGAAACCCCCGACACCTGAGCCACTTGATTTATTAGGGCTTGACAACGACATCGGTGCAAAGGTATTAACGCCAGCTGCCGAACACAAAAGTTTCGAGGACGATATCGATCCGTTTGATACATCAATCGCCTCGAATATCCTTCCGGGTCAAACAGAACTTCGTCTACTTGAATCTGAACTTATCACAAACGCTGCACCAGTGCTGCAAGCGCAAACTTCGCAACCAATTAAACGAAATTTAACCGATCCAGAATTTGATCCTCGAGACGCGTCGCCACCGCAGAATATTCTAGAGGCTGACACAGGTCTATCTGGTATAAAACCACTAACGCCAATCACAGGAAAAGTTAGTTTTGACGTTGGATTTGAAGACGAAGACGATATCGATCCGTTTGATACCAGCATCGCAAATAATATTGGACCGGGTCCTTCGGAATTGAAACTTCTCGAATCGGAACTAATTTAAGACAGAATTTAAAAATGGCAGCTAATCCTTTCTTATTCACCGAGGATGAGTACGTCTCGCCCAATGCGGCCAACTCGAATCCTTTCTTAATGAGTGATGATTGTTTCCCTGATGCCGCCAGCAATCAATTTGGGATTAATGACAACCCGTTTTTATCCCAAAGCGCCGCAACAATGGCGCCGGCTGCAGAACCAATCCACGGTGTTGGAGCAACAAACCCGTTCGCTTTTGACCCAATGGATCTTGAGCCAACTGAGGCACAGCCTGCACAAATGGATATGTTCCAACCACAAACGTTTGCCGCAAATACAGGAAACTTCTTTACTGAGGCTAGCACTATGCAACAAGACTTTCTCATTGATACCACAACCACTATAACTATGACGATGATACCCCAGAAACCTACAGATCTTGACTTAAAGTATACGAACTCTGTAGCGACGGAAGCTGAAGCCAATGGCCTGCAGCCTAAACGGCCACCACCTCCAAGACCTCCTCCATCAAAAGAAACGCAAGATCTATTTATGTCTGTTATGGGAGAGATGGATGCAGCTAGTAGTCATCTTTTGGATAGAATTCCTCCGACAAGGACACCCAGTCCGGTATCAATGAGAGACTTGCATTCACCTAGTCCTACACCGGAACCACAATTTGGCGACCTGTTAGATGTGAGTGACGCCAAAACTGAAACTTTGAGCGGTCATCAAACGTCATATGTGCAGGAGGATTTGCTAATGATGGGAGATGATTTTAATGACCCTGGAACAACGGAAGTTCTTGGTCAGCCTGTAATGCCACCATTTACAATGGCTTCAATGGTCTCGCCACCCCAGCAGCCACAAATGCAGCAGCCCAAACCTGTTGTTCCTCCTCAGCCAGTTCTGCCCCCACAACCATTTGTACCACCACAACCTGTTATACCTCCTCAACCTATTCTAACATCTCAATCTATTATCCCACCTCAGCCTATTGTCCCTCCTCAACCTGTTATTCCAACTCAACCTCCAATTCCACCTCAACCTGTTATCCCAACGCAACCACAGCCAGTTGTAACACCACAACCAGTTATACCACCGCAGCCGGTTTTACCACCACAACCAGTAGTACCACCTCAACCAGTGGTACCACCCCAACCAGCTGTGGTCCCACCTCGTCCGGCACCGCCTTCACGGCCAGCTCCTCCGAGACCAGTGCCACCACAGAAACCACCTCCACACATTATTGCTCAAACACATCAGGTACATCCTCCGGTACATGCCGCTCCTCCACCCAAACCTCCCGCACCACATGTGGCTGCGCCACCTCCGAAACCACCACCACCCACGGTTCCACCCATTACGAAACAAGAGGACGATATTATGGACATGTTTGGAGCATCTCAAACTGCTCCAAAATCGGCTGCAGATATTATGAATCTCTACAAACAGGAACCAGCTGCTGTTGACCTACTTTCGGATACTTTGGATGCACCACCTCCTGAACCTGAGTCCAGCGAAAGCAACTCGCGTAAGAGTTCGGCACCATCGGATACAACAGTTGTTCAAAATCCTTCAGCAAATGCAGCCGATTTTATGATGGATACACCTACACCCCTGGAAGCTACCGAAACGGGAGATATACACGTATTGCCTCAGCAAGCCGCGGATTTCCTCTCGCCCCAACAAGATATGCAGATGGATACCAGCGATAGTCAAAGCAAAGAATCAGTTTCCAGCGCGACATTTAATCCATTTGCAGCTGTCGAAGAAACAAGTCCAACAAATCCGATTGCTGTTCCAACGCAAGACTTCTCCAATCAGGACTTTGCGCCGATGGAGACAAATCAGAATTATCAACCTGCCGTGACCCTAGATAATAGCGCTTATCAACCACCTTCGGAATTAAACTATTCCTCTTCAACTAACATATTTGTATCAAACAGCGAGAGTTTTACCACAGCTCCGCCTCCAACAGTCGATCAACATGTGTTTGCTGCTCCCAAAGAAGAGGTATTCAGTTCTAATACGAACACTTTCTCGGCGAATTCGAACTCATTTGGCCAGCAAAACGATGACTTTGATGCATTTGCTGCTAAATTTGAATCAGCAAAGGATGAAAACAGAAATGGGGCGTTTGATGCCTTTGGTGGTGGTGGTTTGAGTGCGGCAGATGCATGGGGCACCGATGATTCAGGTGATGGCTTCGGAAGTTCTGGTTTTGGCAATGAAGAAGGATTTGATTCCTTCCTAGCAATGCAGGAACCACCTTCGGTACCACAAAGTACTCCGTTTAAAATGAGCAAAGCTGGATCTTTGGACTCTGATGAAGAGAAGGATTTCACAGTGGTGATTCGCCCGAAAGGAGATGACAGTTTCGGGGGAGCTTGCCCAATTTTGGCCCCACCGCCACCTGTTACGAATTTGGCTTATGCAGATCCTTCCAGGATTAATCCGTTTGATCAGAGTGAATCTGTTGAATCTGCCCAACCAGAATTTACGCTACCAATGAGTAAGTTAATTATCACATTTGCAAAGTATTCTATTAATCTGTACCTGTAAATATTTTAGGTGAAATGAAACGATCTGAATCCGGAGAAACGCCACCAACACCGTTATTTGACGAAGACACTTCCGTTCCATTGGAAGCCTTCCCGAGAATAAGCTACCTTGGTGAAGGTTGGGAAATGCATTTGCGTCAACCAAACAAAAAGAAAATTACCGGTCAGCGTTTTTGGAAGAAAATCTTCGTGAAACTCGCATACCAACCAGATTGCGTTTTGTTGCAACTGTTCAACCAACAGAATGACAAAGATCCTTTCCAAGAATTGCCACTTCAACCTTGTTACTCGGTTTCCGAGATTGGTGCCCAGCAATATGATAACTTTGGAAAAATTTTCACAGTAAAGTTGCAATACATATTTTACAAAGAACGACCTGGCGTACGTCCGGGGCAAGTCAAGAAGGCAGAAAGAATCACAAACCGTTTGAGCAAATTTGCCCAATACGCGATTGCGGGCGACTATGAAGGATGCAAAGAATTCGGGAGTGACCTGAAAAAACTAGGGCTACCCGTAGAACATGCCCCACAAGTGTCCCAGTTGATGAAACTCGGATCTTTAAACTATGAAGACCTTAAGCAATTTTCTTTTACAATTGAGGAAGCTCTATTCAAACTAACCGCACATCGGGACCGGGCCCTTAATTACAAAATGGAAGAGGTTCAGGTAACAGCTGTCGACGAATTATACGTTGAACAAGATGCCGAAGGTCATATTGAAAAACAAATCGCACGTGTGCGTCTATTCTTCCTTGGATTTCTCACAGGAATGCCAGATATAGAATTGGGTGTCAATGATATGCGACGCCAAGGAAAGGAAGTTGTAGGTCGTCATGACATCATTCCTGTGGTGACCGAAGAGTGGATCCGCCTTGAAAATGTGGAATTCCACAATTGTGTCCAACAACCTGACTATAACGAGACGCACATCATTAAGTTCAAACCACCAGATGCGTGCTATATTGAACTACTCCGATTCCGAGTTCGTCCACCCAAGAACCGCGAGTTGCCTCTTCAACTCAAAGCCCAAATTTGCGTTACTGGGTACAAGATCGAATTGCGAGCAGATGTTCTTGTTCCCGGATTCGCGTCTCGTAAATTGGGTCAAGTCCCTTGTGAAGATGTGATGATACGGTTTCCTATACCCGAATGTTGGATCTACATGTTCCGAGTTGAGAAACACTTCCGTTATGGTTCCGTGAAATCAGCACATAGAAGAACTGGTAAAATCAAGGGGATAGAAAGAATTTTAGGGACAGTGGATCAGTTGCAAGAGAGTTTGATTGAAGTAACGTCAGGTCAGGCGAAATACGAACACCAGCATAGGGCTATTGTGTGGAGGTGTCCTAGATTACCTAAAGAAGGTCAAGGTAAGTGGTAATAGGATTCGGAAAATGTAGAATAGTGATAAACAATTAACTTATTTTCAGGTGCATATACAACACATAATATGGTATGTCGATTATCGTTGACTAGCTATGATCAGATGCCTGAATCTTTGGCAGAATATTGCTATGTTGAGTTTACAATGCCAGCAACGCAAGTAAGCCATACGACTGTACGAAGTGTGAGCCTTCAGAATTCTGATAGTGATGAACCACCAGAGAAATATGTGCGTTATCTAGCACGTCATGAATACAGGTACATTTCAAACACTGATATAGAATTTAACATTTTAGCGTTTTAATTTCACCACAAACAAACTTAGTAAGAAAATTCGTCTTTCGTACCAGCCCTTCCTCCTTTTAGTAGCTTGCAAATCTCGTCCTGCTTCCATTCAACTCTTGCCCGATAGAGAAAGTCCTTTCCCAGCCGGTAAACTTTCGCAGGCACTCATATAAAACAGGGAATTGAAGGACGTCCACTTTAAAACAGATTTGACTCACGTCTAAAACAAGGGAGAATGATTCCCTTCGACATCTACTTGTATTATTTGTACTCTTTTTTCGAGTTTACGTTTTCAAATTTCGATACTTTAGAGGGCTGCAATCATAAAGTGCAAAAGGACCCCAAACGACCTTAATCCCCTGTCCTTTACATTAGGATCTGAGGCTCCTCATCTTATATATTTGCAGTGGACGAATATTGTGCCCATGCGAACCATGTGCCCTTGGTCCCCTGAGCATATTCTAGCAGGTAGCCTTTCATCAGTTTCGCCTATCCCCTGAAATAAAAGTCTTCTTCCCAGCACTCACATCCGCTTAAAACCTGTAGCCTTTGTCTACCCAGGAATAACCATTATCTGAACACTTCTTTTTTATTTTCACAGGGTTGGAATTGAGCATACAGAAGGTGCAAATCCCAATGCATACGCTGTTGCTACAAAGGTTACCAAACCACCAGAAGAGA
Source organism: Weissflogia rhopalogaster (assembly GCA_019419845.2). Lineage (NCBI taxonomy): Eukaryota > Metazoa > Arthropoda > Insecta > Coleoptera > Staphylinidae > Weissflogia > Weissflogia rhopalogaster. The sequence continues at coordinate 9,103 of WSZQ02013323.1, read as the reverse complement.
AGCCGAAACCAATTCCAGAAGCTGAATCAAGCTCGGATAGTGATTAAAATCACTTTCCCAATAACGTGTCAAACCATTCCAGTTGAACACAAATTCCAATTATTTCCAACAATAGTATTACAACAAACTGAAAAACACTAATTTCTTCAAAACTTCCAACAAAAAGTCCGGATCGCGCAGTAATAATTAATTAAGTTACAAACGGTTATGCTAGATCAACATTTCCGTATTTGTCATTCATGTATCAACAACAAAACAATATAAATACAAAGGAAGGAAAACGAGAGGTGGAAAAGTACCAAAAAAAACAGAAACTGGGTAGGAATCGTAGAAAAGTTTAAGACAAATGAGTAGAAAAAATATGTAGGAGAAGCTTTTACACATTGAAACAAAAACTGTAAGCAAGGAATGTTTGTTGGTGTTAATCATAAGTCATATTGCTAAGTATTGCAATTAAATTTAAAGGCAATAGTCATCTAATATTTAATCTAATTGTTAAAAGCTTTGCTGTTCCCCTGCGGGCGTGAGATACTCAAACAACAAAATAATCGAGCGGACAATATATTAGTTTAGTTCCAAGAATAAATTCGTAGCAACCTTTGAACGCGTAAAGTTAGGGTAACAAAACCGTTGCATTCATTTACTCGTTGATTACGATTAATTAATTAAAACGGTTTATTAAATTAAAAGAAACAAGAAGCGCAATATTAAGTCACATAGTTATTGTACAAATGCACTGAACTTGTTATTAGCGCATTTTTGTCATCAACATTTTAGGGAAAATTATATTTACTTACAAAAATATTACTTGCAAATCTATAGAAGTTAACTGCAATGTGCAATTACATAATTTGTGCACTTCTGGGGGAAGAATTCTAGAATATTACATAAAAAAAACTTTTTTCTAAGAAATATACACCAAATTTTGTAGCAGGATTTTGTAGTTAACTTCGGAAGGGTTGCTTGCAAGTAAATATAATCAGAGTGATATCTTTAAACAAAGAAAAGTGATTTAGTTTTGACATATCATCTATAGCAGTGCTTATCATTTAATCAATCTAGTCATTTATAGTTTAGTTTAGACTTTTAGTGTTTAGTGTAAATTTTAAAGAAAATTTCTGTTGTTTGTGATTAGTTTCGTGATTTTCCTGTCGCATTTGTTGACTTGCTAGTCGACAATCGACGCGTAAGCAGCTAGGCCCAACCAAAGAATAATAAATAAGAAATAAGTTATAAGTCTAGACGTAACTAATCTACACTTAAGCTATTATTAAAATATGAACCTAGTAATATCTACAAAGACTAACAATAAGTAACGCAAAAAAATGCGATTGATAACCGTAACACTAATCTTGAAACAAAACAATGTGTTGCTGCAGACGATAAACAACCGAAGGTTAATGTAAACGACATTCGGCACTTGTAATTATCTCGTTTTGAGGCACACGTCTAACATACTCATAACAAACAAACTTTTAGGTGTAAATCTTACAATAATTAATATTCGATCAATGGTGACATGATAAGAGTTCCCTGATAAGAATAATGAAACCAACCCACGTACTCATAAAACGTAAGCAACCTTCTTATTCTTATCCTAATGAAATAAGATTCCATTTTTTGTGTTGTTTACTGGAACATTGTTAATGCTTGAGTTATCTACGCATACATAATTGATTTCGCAAATTGAAAATGCGTTTGAAAAAGTTTTACAAAAAAATCGTTGACGAGCGTAGACTTGTTGATCAAGTTCGCACGGCTTTGCAGATATTTATTGTACAATTTTGTGTGCACCACACCAAGATTGGGACACAAGATTTGGGAAATTTGAGATTCGATGTTGATGAAAATGTTTTGATGAAAAGCAAGCGCTGAAAATACGAAGCTAAAAAATCTAAACGTAGCATAATTTTAAATATATCGGTAATAGATAGTGTGTTGACTAGTTATATAAAACCAAGTATTATTTGATGATTTTCGTGTTTGGTTCAGACGTTTTCACGATGATTCTCGGTGGGGTTTAAGATCGCAAGATTTGGGCCCTTTGCCGACGCATCGAATGGAGTCAGTCTAGTCACTAGTATTTAAGATGATTGTAAAGCTGTAATATATCTTATAATATACGGTGTAAGAGTATTTAAACAAATATTATAATGCGTAAATGAATAATAATAATAAATAAATACATGTATGTAATGAATTGAAATATGTTTTGTACTTTTTTTATTCATTTGTTTAATCTATAGAGAAATAGTGATTGGAAGGCAACATTGTTTAAATTAGAACGATTGTACTGTAAAAAAATCAGATTTCCCTTGATGGTGACAATTATTTGTAGAATTTGTAGAATATGTGGCAGAGAGAGATTCATCTATGGGAGGAAGACGTAAGAAAAAAAAAACACTAGGAAAGACGTTTAGACTGTCCACAAAAAGCTCCAAACAACCAAAAGATACCCGGGCTGTCATGGGACGAGTTAAAAATATTCACTGGATACATAACAGGACATTGTGTGCTAAGATACCATGGTACCAAAAAGATGGAAAAGGAGACCAGCGGTATGTGAAGAGTTTGAGATACCATCTCTTTGGCAAGAATTTCCTAATAGTCAAAGAAGTGGGCGGATTACCATCCAAGGATGTTATATGGTTCATAAATAACCAAGAGTGTCTTTCATGTTAGGCAGTTGGGACAGAAAAATAGATCAATCTGGTCGCAATTCATATGAGGCTTGCTCCCTCACTTGCCCCCAATAACTTATTGCCCCCCAAAACTTAAAACATGTCTATCGACCTCTTTGGGCCTTTCCGATTTTGATGTGTTCTATATTTATTTGTTTGTTATTGTTTTTTCTTTGTTTACAATTCAAATATGTAATTGTTTATATAATTTTTGTTGTTGGTGTATTTTGTTGTTGATTGTAGTTCTTGTTGTGAGAAGTTTTTAATGTTTGAAGTTGATTGTTTGAAATTGAATGTTGTGTTGAAGTTGAATGTTTGAAGTAATGTGTGTGTGGGTAAATGTGAGAAGTCGTGTGTGAATAATAATCACACTGTGTGGTGCCCGCTCCAAGGACTCGAACCTCGTCCACTGGCGTGATACGCCACGGTGTAACCCACTAAGCCACCCGGACGGGCAAAAATTGGTTCAAAAGTTATTACGTGAGTTCAGAACTATCCCAAACATGATGTAAATGTAAGATGGCCTATTTGGGCCCAATGTTGATTATATATGTTGTCGCGGGACCTCAAAAATACCCATTAAACATCACAAAATCCAAGCTACTTGGTACTTCATAGGACACCTAGAAATAGAAGGAACTCTCAGCTGTAATCAGACTTTTGAAATATTTTAAATTCAGCGATATTTCATTGAGATTACCGGCTAATATTTCCTACGTAAATCAAGTTGGTTTTTTTAAATTTATTAAGTTATGAATTACATTATAACGATATCATGCACATTTGAATTGGAAATAATTTTTAAATTTAAAATATAAAACTATGTTTCAACTATACAACTACCAACTTTATTTAATAATCTTTGATTGTATCTTTTGTAGCATATGATCCTTCCACTCCTGTTCTGGAATGTTACTAGCCCAATCTGGAATGCTACTAGCTGGCAATGTAAAATTCAACATTGCATTTTTCACAGCCTGTACCTTCTCCAAACCCATCTCGATGTCCTTACTCTGGGTCTCGGCCCATACTTCTTTCAAGAGTGCATTTTCAGCATTCTCTATACTTGGCAAATTACTACCTCCTTCTTGCGCATCAGCAGTGTCCATAGCCTGGACATTTTCATCATTCGAGTCAACATCACTGTCTGAATCGGAATCATTCGCTGGAATGTCTTCTTGACCATCAAGTTGCTGATATCCCTCATATCTATCACCGAAATCGTCGATGTCTACATTGTCATCATTATGCATCACAATATCATTATTTGAAGACAAAGTTGTATTAGGGTCGTAGGGATCTGGTAGGCCCATATTTTCCAGAACCATATCAGTAGTTTCAGGAATTAGAAAGTGTTTATCTGTGATATTAACAATTATTAATCATTATAGGTTATATCCAGAGTTATATTATATTTGAAACATGAAACATACCATCATTATTGGAAATTTCGGTGATATATTTGATTTGTTTTCATATTTTGACAGATAGGTTAGAACATCAGCGACTTATTAACGCGTGATGACAAATTAAACTTGTTTGACAGATATAAAGCTATCGTCACTTTCATTTCTTTGCCAATGCTTTATTCTTCTAAAAAATGTGATATAAACTTGACATGAATTTATTTTAATAATAATAATAATAGACTTTAATAT
>WSZQ02013212.1:0-11324 GCA_019419845.2 Weissflogia rhopalogaster | reverse complement strand
GCCAATTTCGGGTCTAAACCGCATAATTTTTATAGTATAAAGTTTAATCAAATCCCACCAATTTACCACAATGGGCATTCCATAATTGATCAAATAATTGCATTAAAATTACTACAATGTCGAAACGATAATTATTCATCGCCTGCCTACAATCGCAACAATTAATTAAATTCAACGTCACTGGGGAGGGTCAACGCTACTCGAAAACGGTGTTTTCGAAACGAATGAATCCACAAGTTTACTCCTAAATTAATATTAAACGAAAAGCAACCACGTGCATTCAAAACCCTTCGGGCGGATTCGAATATTTGCATATTAAAGCACAAACCGTGCACAGGGGTTGTTTAATAAATCAGAAATAGATCAACACACAAATGGCAAATCGACGAGGCGAATGAATCCAATATTTGTTGGGTAATTATTGAAAGTGTTCGTGTAATTTATGAAGCAAACGGTAAGTAATGTTTTATTAATGATATTGCCACGGAATATTTCTATCATTAAATAAGAATTAAAGAAAATTCGACGAATTATAAAAGTTTTTGAACATTTGAACATTTTGAACAGTTTTTGACATTCATACAATTATTGTTAATGTGTCTGATTGTGAGCATGTAACAAGGGTAAATTAATCAATTAAATTACACTTTTTAGAGTAAAAGTAAAGAAGTAAAACAAACAAAAAAAAAATATAGCTACTCACTGTCCTTAAAAACAAAACAACTCTTGCATTCTTTAAACAAGTAAAAATAGTAAGCAATAGTAAGACTACCGACTAGTTCTAACCTTAAAATGAGTAAGCATAGACCGTAGATAACTCGACTTAAGTCTATTATTACTCAGCTTCAGCTAGAGCGACTAAAATGCCTTTACATCAATTTATTTCGTTCATCGACGAAACGAAACCAAATAAAACACATGACAAAATGTAATTACTTGCAATTTATGTGATCTACTTCAATTATAACAACTGCACTAACAGCATATTTCTAAGAATCTTAATCAAAGTCGCATCACATTCACTGGTATGATTTAGCTAAGTATGTAACATGATAACCATGAAATCTTACAGTAGCACATGTTTTATTTAACATTGAACATGTAAGTTTACGTAATTTGAGGGATAATGTTATACATTTTCAACGTTCATTTAAATTGTATTTGTTTAAATAGTACTTACTGTTGCATCAGTTTATTGGATATAATCCGGGTTTAGTATGTAGGTGGTTCACTAGACTTTTTAAACACTTTTTGTTGTAAGAACACTCACAATCAGCACAGTATTAGTGGGATAATTATACAAGTAAGAAGAAATTACAAAGAAAATAAACGAAATGCGTACGTCAACGCGGTGGTAAGTGAAGAGGAAGACTAGACCAGGTATGAGACGAGTTAATAACTCGCGAGGTCGTCGGCAGGTAGTTTTGGATAATGCGGTGGCGGCGATTTTTGTCGGTAGTTCGGCAGTGCGCTTGTTGTTCCGTTGGTCGTATGCGACTTTGCGTGGTTGGCCTGCGGGTGTGATGATAGCGCGCTCACGGAATTTTTGCGTTGATATCCGGCGGCGAATGCGCATAATTTGCGATAGCACGCGCGGGAGTCGAGGCGGTGTGGGTGCGCGCGTGGCGATGAACGTACTACTGCCGTTTTGCGTTCGAGCCGCCCTGCTGCCTGCCGCCTCCACCAACCACGACCGCCACCGGTGGGCGCTGTTGCGTTTCAACAGGTACGTGGGGTAGATGTATACTGCGTACATTCCGTCTGGGTGAATTCCGTCGAAATCAATTTATAAATGCTTTTATTGTTCTTCTGTTGTTTTCTGTTCTTTAATTATTTTTGTTAGAGCATTCCTTCGTTCTTGTCTATTCTATTACATATCTGGAAATCTCAAACCCAAATCTCAAAATGTTTCATATTATTAAATGTTATACAGTTTGAAATAATTGCATAGAATTTTCTAACTATCGATATTTCAAGTTTTCAAAGAGTTTATATCTTCAAATATAAAGGCTTCAGAAATATTCAACGGCCTCAGAGTGCATGCCTTCAAAGATGATTAATGGTAGCTTCATTAATTTTAATTAGGTTACGAACTGTTTTCCCAGTAAATAATTTCATAAAAAGAATAACAAAAAAAGAACAACCAAAATGATAAAATACATCAAAATCTATCGCCTTTTGTATCAAAAAGTTGTCAGTATCTAGTACCGCATACCAGATATCAATATTTTTCTGACAAGGTCTGTAAAGGTATCATGCTGTATTTACAAAAGGAAGCAGGAAAGAATGGCACACAATAACAATGTGCGTGAGTAACATTCATGACACCCGTATAATCCTACCTTGGAAAGAACGAAGGAAAGCAAATAAAAAATGGAAGAAAAAGTTGGGTATTGGAAAATGTCAAAAGTTGAAACTGACGGATCACAATAAAAAAGAAGTTGTGAAAAATAAGAAACATTCCATGAGAATATTATTCATTTCAATTAAAGTCAGAGATTTAAAGCAAAAAAAAAACAGGAAACATTAAATAATTCAATTATACTAACTAAGAGAAAATAACGTTTGATTTGTGAAGACTAAGTTGTTGGAAATCAAAATAAATGTACGCCATCTCATCGTAATTAGCCTGGGGAAGCTCGAAAGGAATTTAAGAAGACAATATGTGTTAAGACGTGTGCGAGACACGTATTATTCAACAACCTCCTGAATGAATGCAAGAAGAAGTGATGCATGCATATATGGCGGATGTATTGAAACATATTCCAACGTTCTGAAAGAACAAGAGAAAAATATAAAGTACATGAAGGAAATTCATATTACATTCCATTTCAGCTATAAACGGTGTTGTTAAACAATCATTGATATTCGAGAATCACGTTTTCCTGCTATTCTACTTCGTAATTTGTAATTTAATCGGATTGTGCCGGCTATGTATGGAGAAATACATTTTGTCATTTTGGATATAATAGAGGAATTAGCAAATGATGAAAATTTATCAAGTCTTCTCGACGAAGAATGCTTTTTACCGCTTTTAGACCGCTTTAGACCGCTTTTGAATTGATTGAAAGGGGTAGCAAAATGTAATAATACGAAGTATAATTCGAGGATTATTAATGAATTAGGGTTTGTTTTAACTGAATTACTCGCTGGATTTTAATCATGAGTGACATTTTATTTATTTGCCTTAGTCGACGTTTTATGTTTTTTGGTCGATATTTACGGAATGATGAAAATTCAACAATGTTATCTGTTATATTTTGTGCCATTCAAACAAATGCACCGTTGTAATTGATGAATGTTTTCCGTATATTTGTAATATTTTTGCGTTATCCGTGGCTTGTAAAAAATCATTTTGAAACATTGGATTCACGTCATTTCCCAGCAATTTTTATACCAATTTTCAAAATTACTCCAATTCCAATCATTCAAATGCACGTAACTGAAACAACTGGCTATATTTTGTTTCAATCAAAATGTAAATTCCCTCAAAACCAAAATAAACACCTTTAAATTCAACTGAACCAGTTACGAAACTTTTGGGAATTATGCAAAAGCAATTCAGAGTTGATCAAAAATCTTCCAAGAATCGAGAATAAATCTTGAAAATGATGTAAACATAAACCGGACATGATAAATAATGTCCAGTTTAGCGGTGATAATTCTAACAACACACAGTTTTGCATTGAAATAGCGTCTCCGTCGCAAATCTCTGTTTTGAATGACGCCACTCGCTTTATTGTGGTCAATATCAACGAGATCAGGCCAAAGGCGAGGTCACGACCATCTGACAACTTGTTTTCGTCGTTTCTCCTGTCGTCACAAAACGTTCTGAAAGCGATTTCAGTCATACGGCACATATTACTGCGCAACGTGACCATTTTCAACAAAAAATTACCCTAGGGTAATACCGGTTTTATTAATGCTCTATTTCTTTCAGGCTATTTAAAAAAGCACAGCAAACAAGTATTACGAAAGGATGAGTAATAATCCACGGTATAATTTAATTCGTTTTTCAGTATGACAGACATGGCAGCGATAAAGCAAAGTAAGGCGCTCCTTCGGAAGCAGATGAAAGAGAAGATTGGAAAAATCCCGCTCGTAGATCGCGAACGCCAGTCGGATTTTGTTTACCGTCAGGTAAAAACGCAAACATATTTATCGTTCAATCAATACTGTGTTAATTAAATAGCGTGAATTGGAAAAACTTTCCTCTTTACCATCATGCGATTTAATCCACCGACTGCTAAGCTTTCGTTAAATATAAGTTATCTACGCTAAATTTAGGGTTACATTGATTTATTTTACACATTGTTGTTTCTAGCTGATATATCTATATATTTTTTTAAAATCATTGAAATATTACATTTTACGAAGCCAAGTTTAACCTAACATTATTCCTACTTCGATAAGCTATGCCTGACCTCATTTAACGTGACATAATCTAACCTAAGGCAACTAAACTTAACCTAACTATGTTATAAAATATTAAAACATAACCTATATTCAGCCAACCTTGAAATAATCTCTCTTATTCAATTTGATTTTAGTTAATGATCGTTGAATGGAATAAGTAGACTTCAATTAATCAATTCAACGACTTTCCCATCGGATGCTTAATTAAATTACGATGAGCATTTCTTCGTCCGTAACAATGATTCTACGATTGCATTCTATTTTCAGTTGATTAATCTACCAGCATATAAGAGCAGTCAACGTATCTCGGTCTATCTGAGCACTACTGATGAAATCAGCACAGATGCGCTCGTCCGCAAAAGCTTCGAATTGAACAAGCAAATATTTGTACCCAGGTGCGTTTGTTAACTCCGTTACATTGAGCCACATTGAGGACGTTCGGTACATTTCAATTGCGTCTGGAATTATTGCAGGTATCGCGGCGATGTGATGCAAATGGTCAAGCTGAACTCGATCGAGGATTGGCAAACATTGCCCCTGACAAAGTGGCTCATCCGACAGCCGGCCGTCGAGGATGTTCGAGATGACGCGCTTGAGACGGGTAAGTTTCACATAATTAACGCCACTATTATCCGATGTGTCCGTGGGTATCGTTTGCCCATCACTGATGAGGATTTAGTTGGTAACTAGTTTCGTTAGATTGCTAACTTTGTTATTGGTCAGTATATAATGTAGGTACAACTTGGAAATGATACATTTTAAGTTAACTTAGTTAAAAATTGAAAATAATATCTTAACAGAAATTAGGCTTTAATTTAATGAACATTTGATATGTCTTACGACTATCGTAGGAACTACTATTATTCATCAATAACCTAATAAGATGAACAAGTAATCTAAAATAAACTTAATTTAATCTAACCTCCACAAGTTTTTTTCATAACTGTATGGAATTAACATTAATACATGTATATAAAAACGAACATGATGAAGTCAGATCGGTTTAAATCGTATTTGCTTTATGACACATAAAACATATAAAGTCATAAAAGTGAAATTACGTTTCTGTTTGCTCAGATAACAATCTCACATTTTCGCGCCGTTAACGTGAAACAACATGTACTGCAGTATTTATTTATGATTACAACCTTATGTCGTTAATAGAAAATGACAAATACCTTATAATCAACACTATATACATATGGAAATATGGAAATATTACTAGAACAACATGAATATAACTCCTCATATTGAAATTACTAACCTTGTTTTATAACCAAAGTTAGGTAACAAGTAGACTTGGCCAAAGTTTCTACTTTATATGGCAATTGTTATTCTAATAAAATAACTTTGTTATTGCAGTTTCCCTTCTCAGAAAATGGAAACTTTATATTTAGTTTATTAATTTCTATTTTATAGTATTAGAAAAAACAGTATATTTTATTTGTAGTTTCTTTCCAATTTTGCTCATGATTTCCTTACGTTTCCTTGCACTTTTTTTGTTTATAAATTACTTTCAGCATTCTATTTCATATATTTTATTCGATTTGATACTCGTGGCACCATCTGTAACGGGGAGGACCTGAAGAACTATCCATATATTCCATGATAAATAACTACTTTAGCAAGTCCCTAATAGATGGCGCATTGAGAAACTCTCGCAGTCGATACCAAAAATTAGAGTAGTTTACAAATTCTGTTACTACTAATATAAACTGACAAAAGTTAAGTTCAAGGGGGCCATCACAAATGCAATTATAAATTAATGTTTCAGGCGGATTAGACATGGTAATATGTCCAGGAGTTGCATTCACAAAGGATGGCTGGCGAACAGGACACGGCAAAGGCTACTACGACCGATTCTTGACCAATCTCATCTCTTCCCAGGCAACAAGGCCAAGGATAATCGCTGTCTGTTTCAAGGAACAACTCGTCGAAACTCTACCCAAACACGATCATGATGTACAATTAGACTCAATCCTTTATTCCGAACATTAAAAGTCCACCGCATACAGAAAAAAAACGTAGTTAAAATTCATTACCGACATGTTCGCATTGATTTCGTTATTTTCTTCTTAAAAATTAAACATATTGTTGTGGATTGTGATCATTCTTATAAATAATTACCAACGAATGGTACACATTTTCGCATAGAATGTACAGACAATTTTTAGACGAGCAACGTGGGAGCCGGTTTCTTTCCGGGCCATGCTTCCTTCGCGTATTTCTTCTTCTTCGGTTCAAGGCTGTCGGTGGGTGTAGGTTGTGGCTGAGCGAACGTCGCCGGTGGCACATAACTCGGTTCCATTTCCACATCTGGCGCCGGATTCGGCAGGGTCATCCCTAAACGAGTGCCAAGTGAACTGTAAATGTTCGAATTCGTGGACGAGGTTCCACTGTTTGTTTCAGGAGGTAAATCTTGGTAAAGTTGTGGCAAAGTCGTATGAATCGGCTTGGGTAGTTTAAAATCATTGTGTGACACATGTATTCCAATGGATTCGCTTAGTTTTTGACGTTTGTGCGTCGATGGCATTACGGTGCTTTGTATAAGATTCCGGAATCGTCCCACAGTTGGGTCGATATCTTCCGGATTAATAATTTCCTCGTCTTCGTTGAAGGATACACCACGTTTTTTGCGTTTACGATTGGCACGTTTCTCAGTGTCGTCAGTGATGCCAAGCATGGAAATACGTCGATTGTGGGCGGTGTTGAATTCGGTAAGGTTCTTAAATTTATTTTATTTTAAGTTATTTCAAATTTTATAGGGAAATTAAAGTACTTACATCTAATTCAGTCTCAGTTTCAGGTAATCCAAGTAAACCACCCTCTGTCTCTTCCCCAGCTTTCTCAATCTCATCAATAATTGGTCTTATGCCAGCCTGCGGCCTCTCTCTGATGATATAATTTCTGGTTGAAGCACCAAAATGAAAACTAGAATCAATCGGTAATTGTGTCGGCTTATTAGCTTCAAGCCTCATAGACCCAATAAAAGTTCCATGTGCTGTGAAAAAAATATCTTTAATATCTTCAGAAACAAGATAGTCAAAACTTACTACTGCCCAGATCGACTAAAAACGCCCTATCCAAATGTTTGTGATAAACCAAAGCCGAGTGAACGCGCGAACAGGAAGCATGATCAATACAGAAATCGTTCATCTGTGCATTTCTTCCAAATAAATAACACTTCTTCTCGTCAATCATCAGTTTTTGAATGAGTTTATCACCCTTTAAGACATCCAGATGCAGTCCTACCGACGGTTTTCCAGCCCTAAGTGCAGAGAAAAACAGAAAATTATTTCGTTTACAAATATTTATAGATATCTTACCAAGATGGAACTTCATAATGATTCGCCATGATTCAAAAATGTGTCAACTCTTGGCAATTGTAATTATAGGAACTTCTAGAGCCCTATGATTAAGTTTGTTCATAATACAAAAGAAGTTATAAGCATTTTGGATGTTCGCAATGCTTGAATTTTGTATGATAAACAGGTAAATACGCATAACCTAAATTTTCCCAGCGCATTTTTTGACACTGTTCGGCATTTCTGTCAAAATTCATGCGAAGGAAGATACGTTGTTTTAAGCGATAGAAGAGGATCGATTTTGTGACTTGCGTCTGACGGAAAATCAAAACACGGCATGTAGTGGCATGCAGTTTTGCATGGTGAAGACAGGAACGCGAATTGGGTAACATTTTCGCGATTTAGTGCCATTTTCTCCACGACTGGGAGCCGCAACGTCGTGAAGATGAGTTCGGGTTTCGTTACGGAGTCTGAGGCTTTGGATATCCGGAAGAAACGACAGGAGGAATGGGAGAAAGTACGAACTGCTGCAGATCCAATAGGTTGGAACATTTCCTTCATTTTTGTATTGTGCCAATTGATTATTATTAACAATGTCTTGCACGTTGTTGCAGAACGTCCGGAAGAACCCTATGATAATCGTAGTTTGTTCGATCGACTGCAGGAACAGAAGCAGAAGAAAGATTTGGAGTATGAGGAAGCACACAAGTTGAGTATGTTATCATTGATTATTTTTGACAGTTTACCATACAAATAAACAGATTTTCTTTATTATGAAGTACTTTCAAAGTAAAATAAGTATTCTGAATACTATAGTTTTGAGGAATCAATTCTATTGACTAAATTATGAGTAAATGATAATTCGTTAAAATCAGTAAATTAAAACATCAACATGTCAGAAATGTACAAATGTCAACATTTTTGTACCCAATTAAATCTGTATTTAACATGCATAATTTAATCGATTTCGTTAACAGCATATAAATGACGATAAATTACAATTCTCAAGACCAGTATTATTTTACAGAAAATATGATAAAAGGTTTGGATGATGACGAAGTTGATTTTCTTGACCTCGTTGACCGCACCAAACTTGCTGCTGATCGTATAAAGACCCAGGAGGAAGAGAAGGAACTCAATGACTATCGTAATCGCGTCGCCACGCTGCAGGAAAAAGCTCTCGATCAGAAGTTGGTTGGCACGCTGGTAAACAAGCCGAAAGTCAACTCGACCGCACCGAAACGCTCCCAGCATGCTCTACTTCAAGGCGTCGTTGTTAAAAAATCCCCGAATGAAAAGAAACGAAAGTTGGAGGAGGACGATGAGAAAGTCAATGCGAAACATTTGGCTCCTACAGATGATACGGTACAACGAAATGGAAAAGCGGAGGCTGGAGGTCAGTGTACGATGGGCAAAACGCCGAAAACTGGCCTGCGATGTGTTGGTATCTTACCAGGTTTAGGCCATTATGAGAATTCTAGCTCGGACACGTCGGATTCGGACTCAGATAGCGATGACACCAACAGCGGTGCGGCAAAACTTGATCTGTTAGGGCGCAAGATTGTCGAGAAAGAAGAGACGGAATAATTACCCCTGACTTGTAATGTCTTCTCGTGAACACTAGCCGTGTTTTAGTGTTAATGAACCTAGAATTTTCAACGACATCTTGCTGAAAAAAATACATATATCTCTTTCGAATTCTATTCTGAGAAGTTCATAAAATATACAGTTGTAACGAATTGTAGGTTGCATACATTGTTATATTATTTAATCGAGAGTTATTATTACGTCTAGGATGTAACTGATTATATTTATGGAGTTTTTAGTTTTGCCTAAATGTAGGTGATTTTTGGCTTTAGGAGTAATAGAAGTTCGAAATGTGTATCGAAATTGTATGATCTTTGAATAGTCAATATAATTGAAAATTTGCATCATTTCCTGTCCTTTTTGAAAATATTTTCTCCCTTATCAGTCTGACAAGGGGAGGGCCAGGTCGTGTAATCCCAGATTTTAATGAAATTTGGTAGACATGTAGAATAGGCCTACCAACAATGCCTGTTAAAGCGAGACGACGCACTATCCAGACATTATCATTTAAAAGGAGTTTGAAAATATGATTTCAAGTTTATATATCTTATCGGTGAGCACTGAGCAAGCAGTTCGGTGTGGTCCAGTTGGTAGCGTCTCTGCCTGTGAAGCGGAAAGTCTGCGCATCGAGGCATGTTTTTTAAAACCTTTTTGTATTCGATTTTTAAATATTTTTAAATTGTCTACCAAATTTCATTAAAATCGGAGATGACACGGCCTGGCACTCCCCTTGTGAGCTAAACATACATATGTTGCACAGTTTACAGCAGCGCTGCCCAATCCTTCGATGATTGGCGTAATTTTTGGTATATCTTCATTTTTGGTCATCTTTCGGTTTTATGTATTAGCAAACAAATTGTTTTCCAGCGCCCGCATGTAAGGATTATGAGCCGGGAGTGGCAAATAGTACAAAATATCAACCGGAGCGTAAGGGTAACTTTTTTCAGCATAGGGCCAATTTTCAATTTTCATCTGACAATGCGGGCCAGATCAAATTGAGCGATTTTATATATGTATATATACAGGGTACAAAAATTTCCAATTCGCAATAGTTTCCGAGATATTTAATTAAATGTTCTTCATTAAAACGGGCGAATTCACAGTGATCACTGCACACTAATAAACGACGAAACGACAACGATGCACTTACGCACCCACCCGTGCCTCAAGGAACACTAATAGTTTTCAACTTTTCAACCACGTGTGCGTCTGCGACCAGAGTCGCTCAAAGTATCAGGTTGCACACGATTGAAATGCACGTTTTGCTTGCGAAGTTCTCCATCTCTCTATTTTAATGTCTTTTGTCTTTGTCTGGCTTTCATAATCATCATCATCTTTGCGCATAGCTTTTCTACCCCGCATTCTCGTCACACTGCTTGCACAATTTTTCATTTATGCCGCGGCCCAAATTTAACATCGTAACGGGCCGGATTAGGCCCACGGGCCGGCAGTTGCCCATCGCTGCTCTAATCGATCTAACTACAGACGTTTATCCAGTCGATCCTGTTTACAAAAAAGTTGAGCATTCCTGCTTTATAGCTTTCTACGCCAATTTGTAAATCGTGACTATTTGGAGTTGTCGTATTACCAACTAGACATGTGAAGGGTACCCGATAATTCCGGGTTACTCGCTTTTCCACCTTGTCAGTTTCGGGTTAAACCGGGCTTTTACTTCCAAAGGTTTAACTCGGATTTTCGTAAAAGTTTCTGTTCTATACCAGATTCAGCTGATCTTGAAAGTATCAGGTTTCGATACCAGCGTCGACGCGGTTGCGTCCTACTACTAGATGATGCTAGAATCATAGACTAACCATATGGCTAAAATTCTCTTTCTTGAACCGGAATCGACTCGAGTGCGCGAAAGCTTGTTGATATTTGACACCAAAACACCGTTTAATTGCTTCCGCGATTGCAGTCCATAGGCACGTATCAGCTCGTGTTTTAACATATTTATTTGTAGTACTAGCGAACGAAGCCTCCAATCTTTCCTCACATGGATCAGTGATTGTATTTCAT